>PPHD01004314.1:11397-28852 GCA_002909625.1 Bambusicola thoracicus | reverse complement strand
AGCTGGGCAGGTTTTTGTGCATCTGTGTATATGTTTAGAAAATTGTAGCATATGTGTATATATAATGAACACGTACGGTAAAGGGGTTTCTTAGTTTTCCTTCATTCACATATCTCATAAGGTATGAACAGTATTTTTACTGTTTTCACGTAAAAGAATCCTACAATAGTGTGTTTTGCTGAGGTTGGTGCACCCTATCTCTCCAAAGCTGCTGATGTCTTGTTGGATGCCAGTCTGCCATTGGCACCTATGGGCCCATGCTCCACCTTGGGAGTTCCCAAGGTTTGTGCTCTAAGCCAGCTCCCGAGTGTGGGGACAAGCATTTGAGAGGAGCCGTGATAAATATCAGAAATGCTCTGTGTTGCGTTCAGCTTGTGCACGTGTGTTACAGCCACCCTGTCTGCACGCCCTGGATGCGTGCCTGGTGCAGCCCATCCCTAGAGAACTCGCATCAAGTGCAGAAAGTGCTGCTCCTGTATTTTTTCAGGCCCTGAAACATTAATCATAGAGACTAAGAAAAAAAAAAAGTCTCAGTCAACAGTATTGTGAGAGCGTTGCTGTGCAGGTTCGGGTCAAGGGTTTGCCCAGGTCCAGAGCTAAGCGCAACTCAGGCTGGCAACCCACTAACATTGGGGTGGCAATCAGTGCCAGCCCCTGCCTTTGAACTTGGCCCTCCCCAAGGACATGGGCCCTCTCCCTCCTCACCCTTTTTTTTTTTTTTTAGGAGCTTATTTTGTGCCTGTCCATTTTCTTGGCATTCTTCCATTGCAGTTCAGCAGCATTTTGTAAGGCAAGGATCTGCTGGACCCCACGTCCTAGTGCGATGGCCATTAGGTTCTGTGTTCTGCAAAAGTGCTTGAACTCCTTCAAGCAATAAAAACGGAAAGGGAGAATCCTCAGTACAAACTTTTGTGTGTGCTAATGGTTTCCTTTGAGTTTCTCATACTGCAGCCTGACCTTTGCAAAGCTACTGACAAGAAAACCTAACGTAAACAGCTGCTTTTCCTCGTTTACCTACTGTATTCAACTAAATGATACTGCTATTTGTCACAGCGATTTTGACAGGTGTACCCTCAATGTGCACCAGTGTGGGCTGGTTCTCTCACTTCAGCAATGGATGCAGTACTGTCTCATCCCACTGTGCAAAACCCCAATGTGGCAGCTTCAGCTTTGGTGCTCTCCAGTATTTTGCAACAGTCACTTCACTCTTTCAAGAGTGAGGAGGAAGGAAGTGGGTTGTAAAGTTCATATTTGTGATTCAGGTTCCTCTTTACGCTTACTAATGGTTTATGCATTTCTGCCACAGTGCTGTAAGTTATTTGGGATAGCTGGCATAAGAGAAGTTCTGCAGATGGTGTGGATGTAGATAACAGGCCTTGTGTTGTCCTTAAGTGATGCTTAAATACTGAAGTTGTAGTCTATGGGGAGCACCTGAATTCTCATGCACATTCAGCCTGGTGTTGGCCCTACCAGATCTGCACGCACACCGAGTGTGCACTAGTTAGATTTTCCTTTTGTCTTCACAAAGGTGCGTTTAGGAAATGATATCTCACCTATTTCACAAGTAAGATAGTTGGCCCATTTCCTGCATACTGAGAAGCCTCCCTGGTGTCAGCTGGTGATGCAGTGGAAAGAGCAAGAGTCATCCGCCATGTTCATGGGCCTTTCCTGTGCACGATCTCCCTGCCTTCCAGGAAAGCTGCTACAACTTTAAAGTTCAAGAAAGATTTTTGCAAAGAAGCTACTTCTGGTAGCTCAGCTGAAATAAGAGCGTCTCAGGAGTTTAATGGATCAAACAGCGCTGATGGGTTTTATGGCTCCTTTTCACTTTAGGGCTAAGGGAAGAGAGAGCAGGGCGGGTTGGTTTTAAATTCAAGGATTTATGTTGTTAATCCTCCTGGCTAATTATAATTTATGGGATCCTGATAAATTAATATGCAGTTGCTATTCAAATGCAGAGAACGGTGTAAGGCAGGCATAAACAAGTCTTGTTCATTTTTAATTTATTTTCACCAATGGAGAATATTAAATAAAATGAACACTGGGGCATTTCATGGGAAGTTTCATTTTCATTATTTATCTTCAGATTTACGGACTTCATATAAATTTTTTTTTTCCAAACATTCCTCCCTCTAATGAAAATCAGTGCTCTCAACGTCACAACGTGAAACACCACGAAGAAGCCATAGTTGTGGTGTTCCTTTTAACGCGTATTTCAGGATCTCTGCGGGAGGGGGAGGTGACAAAGACAAACCCTGGACTGGCTATTTTTAATGCTGTGAATTTAAGCATTTATCAGAGTGAGAGGCTGACATCAATAGCATTGTGTGCATTTCTCTTTGAAGCCCCCGAGTATGTTTAAGCCCCGTTTGGCACAGGACCAGCTCTGGGCTCTCTGGCAGAAATAGCTACAGTCACAAAGCATATGAATGTTTGTAAAATTACGGGGTTATGGGATGGGTCTGGAGCATCGAGGAGCATAAGCATTGCACAGGATCTGTCTTTATCCATACTTTCAGCAACTGCAAGGTCAGACAAAGTAATCAGAATCTAAGACATTGACAGATATCTGTTTGGATACGTAACAGGTTTTATATAATGGGAAAATTATGGTGAATCAGCATACTCCATTTAGGATATAGGGAAGAATTCCTGAGTCAGGAGTGAATCTCTGCTCCTGCAGAGCTTACTTCTCTCCATGCTGCCTTACCTCGTCCTGTCCCAGGCAGCATAGGAAGCTGTTGGGAGATGATATTAGTAAGGTGTAATGAGGACTCCATGGATGGAAATGTGTTGACAAATGAATAGCACAGAGTGGCTCTACCACCCTGTTTTTAAACTGAAGGTAAATTCTTCACGTTGACAGTCTTTTTCAACCTTTTTGTGTGTGTGTGTGTTTTTCTACTTCCATAAATCTGGCTTTTAGCAGTGCCTTGGTTAATGCTGAGTAAATCTGACCATGTCTAGTTTCAGAGTACATATGATTTTCCATCGAGTGTGACTACATTTTCTGCCAAGATGACCAGGAAGACTGGTTCAACATTATTTTTTTTTTAAAGTAGTAAAACATATACAACCAGGAAGATTGGACTAAATGCTGGTAACACTGCGGAACAGAGCTGTCCAGCTTTTAAATGTTTTACCTTCTCTTAAGCGATGTGTATGCAGTCCTGAGGGACCTTTGACAACCAGGGGGCTCTGCAGCCTGGGCTGCTGGAGACTGTTAGGAGCTTTATTCTGAGGAATGGGATGATTTTTATTTCTTCTAAACAAATCTGATGTTCTGCATCAAACTTTGGTTGGAGGGTTTTCATGAATGCAAGTAGATGGGAATCGCCTTTCCTCAGAGGGAAACAAATCCTCTGTGTGTTCCTCGATCTTCCTTGGTATTCTCAGTATTTTATTAGGCAACTTGCACTCATCTTTCTCTTTAGTAAAAATTTCTTAAAGTGCTAGAATTGTTTAGCACTGAAACACCCAGTTGTCCAGTAGGGCATAGCCTAAATATTAGACTTTTTTTCCCTACAAAAAAAGCAAACAAAAGTCTGCTGTAATAATTGACTGGTACAGCTGCCACGCCAATAAATGGTTTAGATGTAGCTTTTGATGATTAACAAAGGACTTTTAGGGCTTCCTTGACTAGTACCAACACTTCTCCCCAGGAGACTGGAGTACAGTGGGATTTTTGATAAGAGGGATGTGTCAAAAAATGACGTACAAAGACAACTTTGTTACACTGACATAAATTTCTGGTGCGGACCTATTCTTAGGCCTTGATGATCAAAGCTCTTATTTTTATTACCAAAATACAGGTTGCTACATCCCTTTCATACTTTTGAAAACATTGCGTCTTGCCTAATGTTGTCATCCATTCCTGCAGTTTGGAGATACAGTTTTAGTTTTCAATTGACCATCTAATTACTGGCATATATATTTTTTAAAATGTTTTCAAAATTCATAGTCTGACTTCCAGCTTGGCAAGTTGTCCAGTTCCCAAGATCTCTGCAATTTTATTTTCCATAGGGAAAAGCTGGCAGTGCAATAAATAGTGTTTTGAAATCAGTCTGCTCCATCCAGTGTTTTTCAGGCAGCAAAGGCTTCTGTCCAAGTATTAGATGACCATATAATGATATCAGAGGGTTCTGGTTTACAAATGTCATGGTAATCAGTTCTAATTTTATATTTCCTGGATATGTTTGGCTTCGCCAGATTCAGCATCTCTTGAGGGTTTTGATTAGAGTCATAGAAAAATGTAGACTGAAGGGGACCTGCGGAGGTCAGCTCGTCCGTCCTCCTGCTCAGAGCAGGGCTTTGTCACTGCATTTGCTCATCAGGGAGAAAACTATTTAAAGAACCTCCTCCTTCAGTCCAAACTCCCCTCCAAAGACAAAAAAAAACATACAAACAAACTAGTGAACTTTGGGAAAACTAACAGTGCTTGATTTATGCTTCTCTTCACCCCCTTTCCCTTATCGTCACTCATCAGTGCTTCAAATTACACCCACCATTATCATACCATGTCCGCCCAGGCTCTGCTCCTCATGTTTTAGTTTATGGTCGGGGACAGGAAATTGCCATTCAGGATGGGCTGTGTGCTGAGGCTCCAGATCTGCACTGGTGTTCATTTGCTTTACTTGTTTAATTGAGTCTCCTGCTGCCTCGGTATTTTTTTCCACTAACTTGGCTTGCACAGGCAAACCTACCCATGTGGTTTAAGTGTTTGTTAAGGCTGGAGGACAGGTTTGGTAGGAGATGTGGACTTGCCCGTTGCATAAATCAGGCTGATTACCACTTCTCAGTGATAGTGGCATATGAACTTGTTCAGCTCCATTAAAGTCAGGGTGACAGGAGCTGCTAAGGCTCGAATTAACACACATCTGTCATGCCCCTATGACAAAACTGTGATAGAATAATAAAAAAATGCTAAGTAAATTTAAAATCACATTCACTGTCTCTGGTAAAAGGCATGAATCCTAACAAAACTTGCTGTGGGATCCTATGGAATTGAGTGGTTTTATTTTGCTAGGAATGTTTCTAGGATTAAAGGAAGAGAGAGGAGAATAGATAGGAAGGCTATTCTTCTGGCATGGGCTGGATCAGCAAGGATGTCCCTTCATTCTTCATCCTTGCTTAATACATGAAGGCAAAGTATGGTAACTCTCAAAATAGGACTGCACATAATTAATTACATAGAATTTTAGGCAACTGTCATCATAATTGCACTGTGCACTTTGACAGAAATAGGGAAATCTGCTATGGAGGAAGCGGAACTGAGCACAGGTCCATAAAGGCATTGCATGTAGTGAGCAAAAAAAAAAAACTATTAGCGTTGTATTGCAGTACAGTTAATTTGAGAAGAGGGTACCCAGCACAGCTCAATGGGAGTAAAAGTCTGCTGAGGTTGACCAGATCTCAGGAGAAAGACGAGTGGCTTAAGAGTGGCTATGGCCAACCTGGCTTTGCCTTGAGTGTAACTTGGCCACTGAACAATTCCAGCTTGGTGGAACCATGTACGTTGGAATACAAAAGGATGTGCTGTAGCTACTCCTGGGAAAATAATTCCTAAAGCACAACTTCTCCAGCAGTTTTGGATATACATTTCAGCTTGAGTTTTAGAACAGTCCATGTCATAAACAGTTTTGCAGTAAAATTAAGTAAATAGGTCCTGAGAAGCCTGGGATGGTGTGTATCCAGCAGACTGCACAGGTTTGGGGGGATAAATATTTCTGTTCTTGGCTGCATGGTGGGTTTTAAGACAAAAATATTTCATGCTTACTAACCAAAGCATTCTTTCTTTGAAATGTTGCAAGGAAATATTTAGCACTGTGCCTTTTTGGCTTTGTAGCCAAATGGAGGAAGTATTAGTATTGTATTTTTCTGTTCCCTGTGGGTTTTGGTGTATCAGATTTTGGGATAAACTGTTGATTTGGAGACACTATTTAAACTGAATTCTAATGTGTTCCCAGATGTCAGCAATGGTGTCAGATCTTTATGGTTTTGCCTTAACAGTGTTCACTTGGGTGTCTGACTTAGGGAAAATTTTTGTGTTTTACTGAATTAATAACAGAGCCGATTTCCCTCTCCTTCTATTCATCTTACCTCTCTAGTCTCCATCAGTGTAACGAACAGGACCCGTGTTGCTGAATTCCATTATAAGTTACACAAAATGGGCAAATCTAATAAGATTCCTCCTCTGTCGAATTAACGTGAAAATCTGTCTTAAATGGTTAATGTGGCATACCTCGTGCATGAATAGGGTTCTGTGCTGTCTAAACTATGTAAGCAAATAGTGCTGTTAGAACTGAGTGACATTTAAATAATATCATATTTTTAAGGGCTTCTTTTGAACCTCCCAACGTGAATAGAGTACACTGAGAGAATGGGGAGGTTAGGGCTTATTTCCAACAAATGTTGAAATGTGAGGTAGAGTTCAGTGGGGAAAAGGAGGTGGTTAGAGCACAAGAAAGCCAGTTACTCACCAAAGCAGCGCTCGACTTTAATAATAAATAATATTGAATGTTGGGATATTAAAACAATTCATTCTTGGCAAAGCAAAGGGAGGTTTTATTCCCCCCAGTAACTCCGACTCGAACAGAATACTACTTATAAGCTGCAGATTTTAATATAGCATCATGTTCCTACAGGTATAATAAAATAAAAAACGTTAAGAGTATTAATTCCTTTAAAAGCAGTGATTAATCCCAGATGTGGAGCGTGCGTGGCAGCGGGGCGGGCGCGCTAAGCGGGTGCAGGTGCTGACGGGGCTGTTGCAGCGCGCTGCACATGTTCCCGGAACACAGCTGTTCTGCAAATCCTCTGCCAGTTGCTCCAAACCCTCTCTGAAGTTGTACTGCCTCTGGGCACAATTAAAAGCTGTATACTACATTTCATAAGGTAGTGTTAGAAATTTAGGCCGAGCCAAAGAGGAGGGGGAGAGAGAGGAGGGGGAGAGCCCCTTGTTAAAGTGGAATTAACCTCTTTAACTTTGCTATTGAAACAATAAAGAGTCTAAATGCCGCCTGCAACCCCTGGTATTAAGTGAAAAGATGCCATATGGAGCCTCGAAACAAATACTATTTTTACTTAGTAATAATTTTACCTAATTCCTTAATCATATTCATTTTTGTATCAGGGTTAAAATCTGCTCGATTGCCCACCTCCTTTCTGGTGTTTTACTCAAACCCCTGTTTGCTGGTCTACGTGAAATACGGCGTATCTGTGGCACAGGATTGCTCGTGTTTGAAAAACGTTCTAAGAGAAAAATATTCAAAATAGATTGAAATTCTTCTGCTTTGAGTGTGCTCATGTGCAGACCATTCTGGTCACGTTAGGGGGGAAAAAGCAACTATGTGTGTCTTCCCTACAAGACTGGGACGATGGAGTTGCCTTTCTGTGCTTAGCATTTGCACATCTTCTCATTGCTCACTCGTTACAGTGGAGACTCTTGGGTCAATCTGTTCATGGCGGCATTTTGTGCATAGAAGGAGAAAAGCTGTTTCTGGTATTTTTAATTATCTTGTACAGTGAAAAGCTGAAAACAGTAGCCTGGGATACCGCTGCCAGGTCACGTTCTCATTAACTCCTCCTTACTGTTTCACCTGCCAAACCAGGATTTCCAATTTTGCTGGCACTGGAAACACAGATGTTTTCTTGTGAGTGCAGGACAGAGCTATCTGTGCTGGGCACCATTGCGTCCCATCTCCAGGGTCACCAGCCTGAAGCATAGCAAGTCCTCATGCTGAGCTTGGAGGCAGAGTATAGGGCAGACCGACTTCTCGAGCTGAAGGGGACAGATTTTTCACTGAATATTATATTTAAAAAAAAAAAAAAAGAAAGAAAGATTTGAAGTACACTTTATAATAGTACATAAACGCAGAGCTGAGAGGAATTTCTCCAATGGTTTCTTCCTGTGTCAGCTAGTCTTCACAAGTCTCTTTGTAAAAGGAATTTATTATAACTGCCGTTAAAGGAAAATAAGGGACTTTTCTGTAATGAAGGGAAATTTGGAAAACTCTCTGTCAATTTGAAATTGATGTCGGTTGTAAGCATAGTACTTTTGGGTAAGGTAACAGAATGAGTGTTAGGACACACAGCTATAGGCTACTGACTAGGCAGAGCAAAATAAAATCTTGAATGTACGTGAAGAAATAACATGATCTACCAACCTTTGTTGTGAGTGGCGTGTGTGAGAAGGATTTGTGCATAGAAATACATCTTCACTGAAAAAGCTTTAAACAGAAAACAGTTGAAGTAGTGTTGGAGTTCCAGCACTATTTGGTGTGAATGTCCTTGGGCTCTAGCTGGGACTTGTGCTTTCTTTTAATCCTTCTAGAACCTAAACATGTATTTAAATCTCACTGGGTCTTAATATGGATTTTATCATTTTGATGAATAGGAATGGCTTACTTCCATGTCCAGGGTTGAACTTGACTAAAATACAGCTTTATCAGAATGGCAAGAGCTTAGAACAGTACTATTTATTGTATCATGTGTTTATTATCCCTTTAAAATAGAGTGCTGTAATGTGGTTTTTCAGTGAGTAGTATTAGCCAGCTGGATTAGAAATCACAGCTATGAGGGAATATAAATGCCTCACAGTTAAAATAATGCATGTGCATTTAGTTTGTTCAGTTCCTGTAAAATCTATATCCATTTGTCCACTCCAAAGAATTCAGATACTCTTTGATTAGAGAAGTAAGTAAAGTGCAATCGATGCGGTGCCACGCAAGTAATGAACCGGGTGCTCTGAAAATGTTTGATTAAACTAATGTAAACATTGCATCAAATTGTGAAAATATGTGTACTGTAAATTCCAGCTAGCTGTGATTCTGAAAAGCAGAGATGAATAACCTCCTGTTTGTGGAGACTGTCTTGACGGGCTACAGATTTGACACTGAATTTCACATTGAGTGTTCTGCAGTTATGACGTGCTTCGGTTTGACCACTCTCAGCTTGATTTTGTAAACTTTGGCTGGAAACTCAGGGAGGGGAGTTCATAGCCACGCGCTTCTGGTTTTGATCTCGCTATTGTGAAACAAAACTTTCAACCAGAATGAAAACAAAAAGTTAAATGTTTTACTCCGTTGTTAGAATACACCCCTTTTCCAGCAGAGGTCAGAGAGAAAGCAAAGAGAGAAGTGGCAGCTGATTTTTGTTTCCACCTGCTCAGTAGAACGTTAGCTTTAATGGGACACAGCAGTCCTTGTTTCTTCCCAAGTCTATTTTGAGTTTGTTGAAAGTTATGGCAAAGTCATTTTTTAAAGATAATTACGCTCTGTAAACGTTAACGTGATTTTGTAGCAGTAAACACATCTTCTGGTTATGCAGGATACAAATTGGGAACATATGTCATCTCCCGAAAGCCAGAGAGCTGCATGTGGCAGTAGCATTGATTGCAGATATCTCCCATACAGATTGAGAGGTCCAGAAAATGTATGTTTATTGAAGAATCTGTTACTATACCTTCCTCTTGGACTCTGCTGTTCTGGATAGAAGTTGCGTGGCTGCTTTTCGCTTCAATAGCATATAACACCTTCATGGCTGTTCTGGACATATTTGGTAATTTTCAGCCTCTGTGATACCCTAAGAGAAAGGCCTTATTAAAATGCAAGAATTTGTGTAATTTATTAGTCCTTTGGGAATGATTTGGGGGGAAAAAAAAGCACTTTTCCACCCATACTGTTGTCAAGTATAAGCATCTTGTCTCTGTTTCCTGTCTCCTCTGTTTTCTATATCAGAAAACAGTGTTAAAAGTTAATTCGGGGAATATGGGCTTCTCCTTAAAACCGAAGCTGTAGTTATAAAAAAGAAAAGGATTGTGCATGGGCGCACTCGCCCCGGCCCATAAACCCAAGCCATCCATTGACTTTCAGAGTGCTATTGACGGCAGTTTTGATTGACCAGTGCACAGTCTCGGGGCTCACTAATTGCCTTGTTGATTTCAAACGCTGTAATAAAACTTTAAAATGTTTCGAGACATTCAATAATGTAGTATAAAGGCTTATACATATAAAGGCGGTTACGGGCTTCAGTGCAGACAGTCAGTTATTCCAGTGTGTTTTGAAATGAATGAGCCTTCTGCAAGCTGAAAGACAGATACCTGGGGGAACGCTGCATCTTTGATGCTGTTTTCTGTATTTGTACATGATCCAGGACTTATGACATTAGATTTTGTACAACATTATAGCCGGAGCATCAAATGCATGAACTGTTAGTGAGCTTCCTCATAATCAGTCTGACAATGTTTCCTCTTTACAGTGAGAAAGTCAAAAGATTAGCTTTGAAGGAAAGAAATCAATATGTGGCTAGATATATATTGAATGCAAAAGCTGAAACAAATTCTCCAATGGCAACCATGCATGGGGGGAGGTCTTGATTTTTTTGGAAGTTTTAGTTTCACAGATTAGCACAGGAAATACAGATGTATCCCCTTGCCCAGCTTTTGGTTTATGAGCTTATTTTGATATTGAACGGATTTATACTTTTTCCTGAAGGTGACTGGTTGTCTGTCGCACAGCAGTTTCTCTGTCCAAGTGACTGATCTATTTATTTGTGTGTGTGTATGTGCAATCCCCAAACTGGATGCACCAATGAGCTGCAGAAACACAAGTATCACGCTCTGGGTAAAGCTGTGCATGCGCTGATGGCTTGCTGCAGTGTATTGTTATCCTGAGCCATGCAAAACAACCATCCCAGTGCTTTGCATTATCAAGGTAGCTTTAAGAGTGCTGGAGTATAACCGTTTCTGAGACAGCTGCAAACTTCCGTATGCTAGCAGATGAGAACTACTTGGAATTCAGTGGGGTTAAGCCCTAGCCAAATACTTGCATGGTAACTGGAGACAAAATAAATGGCTCTTATCAGTCATTGCCTATGTGTTTTGCTGGAAAAACAAAATGATCATAAAGATTGCCCTGGCACAGGCAGCAAAGGATAGACTTGAATTTAAGCTTGCTGTCACTCCCTTGACTAATGTTCATTAAAACAGTTAATTGCTTATAAATGTCATTCCTTTCCCTGTCTCACAAATACAGACATAAATATACAGCCACGTGTGACTTAAGGACTGACCTGGCATAATGCTGATTTAGGCTGGTCTGTAAGTCCAGTGCAGGCACACTATTTATAGCCCTATGAAATTAAAAAGCAATCTCACTGCAGATGCACATGCTATTGGAGTACATGATATTGAACTTAGTGGTTGCATATACACTTAGGAGGCAGCACATGGAAAAACAAAGTGGTAGTATCCAGAGACCTGTGTGCTGAAAATAAGGAGTGAGTGGCAGTATTCTGTTTGCGTGGCAAGCTGTAAGACAGCATTCATCGGCAAGATAAGTTAATTCATCTGCTGTTTAAAACCACCTGGTACGCAGTCAGGCTGGGTTCCCCCACAATAAGCAGCGGTTTTGACAGCCTTTTGAGTTGGGGTTTATTTAGTTTTTTTTTAATTCATTTGAACCTGAAGTTCAAAGTGGACTTGTGGGGTTGAAGTGCGAAACCACATGGGAAAGAAACTGAGAGGAGGTGTTCATGGGACCCCTCCAGCCTGGCTGAGCATCGCGGCCGCGCATGAGCGTGCTGCTCACAGTAAGCAGGTAACCCTTGGGGGGGAAACAGGGCTTGTGTTCAGCACTCCAGCTTAGAGCTTGGGCCCTGGAGTACTCAAGCAGCTGTGTTTTCTATGGATTTAATTGGATCATAGGTTTTTCAGCTCATTTCTGGAACAGATACTCGCCCTGCGCTTGCATGTTATCTTTCCCATATTCTGGCCTTCTGCGGTTCAGAGTCACTGCTCAGGCTATTTGTAAATCTTTAAAAGCGCGTCTCAAATGCATAGAAGGCTGCACCTGCAATGAATAAAGGCTGGAAAATTACTATTCTAATACCTATTTTCAAATGTTAAAAGGTTTGTAACTTTTGCTCTCTGTAGATTGATTGAATGTGGGCATAGAAATACTTAGGATATTAAGCACGACTTGCTTTTCTTGCCTGCTGTGGAAAAAGACAATTCAGAGAAAGGTTTTAAAACTACATCCCCTGTATATCCTTCATGTTTTGTTAACTGAGCAAGCGTTTTGTGCATTTTGTTTCTGGGGTTTTCATTTCCATGTTCGTAGTAAAAAGAAATCTTGGCCAGGCAAGTGATAATGAGAATCAGTTAACAGAGATGAGAAGTAAGGAGAAAGTTCTGCCATTTTATATATTTAGTTTTAGAACACGAGCTGAATAAGCCCCCAAGTCTGAAGGTTACAATGAAATTGCCAAGCAGTAAATCCTGACTCTCATGGCCTTGCACACATGGCACAAAGGCGGCATTGTGCTGCATGGCAAAGCCGCAGTCCCAGCAGGGCTCAGAGGGATGCTGCAGGGTGGGGACAGAGCTCTGCATCCCTAAATGGACGTGGTCAGCATCTCATGGACTGGGCAAAGGCACTCTTGTGTGTTTTATGCCAAAGGGTTGGGAGCTAGGATCTTGCCATTCTCACATGAAAGCACTGATGCTGGTTTGTATCTCATGAGTGACTGATATCCCGCTATTCAACTCTTGGATGGGACAGGAAAATCATTACAGCTAATATGATAAGCGGTAGGGATTGTTTTTGCTGTTGTTCCAACTTGCACATGTCATGTGAGTTTTCCTTTGAGTAAACAGCCGTATAAACAGTAGAGTGGGGGATCTGCAACGAGAAAGCTTGATGTTAAACCTCTGAGCTTTAGTTTTCATATAAATATGCGTTGTATGGATTCATTAAAATGGGAAAGTAGTGCCAGTTTATAAACTCAGCTTTCTTTGAGTGTAGGACTTGGAGAGAGGAAGAATGGTATTAAGAGGAGAATATTTTAGTCCGTGCCAGCTCAGGGAGATTGCCACTAGCACAAAATCCACGAGGGGTAGAGTTGAAATGATGCAAAGCTGCTGCTATTTTCATTTTGTTATGAGTCTTGCTGATTCAGAGCATCCCAATGTGAATTACTATTAATATGGTCTTCTCGATTCCCTAAGGGCAACCATTAGCAAAAGTAGGTACTGCTTCACGTTGTGGTATAGGGCAGCAAAACACACACATCCTGGTGACTACTTGGCTGAGTCTGGGCTTGTCATTGAGCTGACTCAGGACAGTGGGAGGCAGAGGCAAGGCTTGGTAAGGACAGCTGGAGAGGGGAATTGGCTTTAAGGAGAGAGATCTGCATGCCCACGCTGCAGTGAGAAGCGAGTGGTCCTTCCCTTCACTGGGAAGGTCATCCTGGCTCTGGACACGACTGCCTGAGGCCATTCCTCTCTGGGATTTAGTCCCAGATGACCCTGCGGAATTATCATCTGGGTATCATCAGTCTAAAAATAATAATGATAATAATAAATTGGAGCTTTTGCTTTTTGTTTGGTTTTGTGTTGCTTTCAGCAGGCAAAAAATCCCAAGTCTGTCTAAGGGTAACCCCAATAAATCAGCTGAAATTGTTTCCAGACCTAGCTGTTGGTTTGCATGTTCAGCCGCTGCTGCACGGACCCAAGAGAGCTTTTCTTTTGTGATTTGGGCTATGTGACCTTGAAAATTAAAGATGTTGGAATTGTGTACTTGTCTTCTGGCCAAAACTGATGACACGTTAGGATGTTACTAAGAAAAAAAAAAAAAGAAAGAAATAAAAGTCTGTTTTTAAATGGTGATCTATATGAAAATTAAGATCAGGAGAACTTTTCAAAGCATGTAGACACAGTGGGTGTTGCACCATTTTATCACATTTTACTGAACAAAAGCAACGGAGTCTGAGGGGCTGCTAATGGGGAGAGCATGTGGTGGTGGCAGTTCTGTTGAAGTGAAATGGTATTTCATTATCACACGGCAGTGATAGTTTAAGGAACAAAAAGTAAGTCAAAATGATAAAAGCTCTATTTATTTATTTCCAGTCCAGTATGTAAATCCTTAAATAGTGAATGGGGAAATGGATCAGCAATGCATGCATCTGTAGGGATCTGTACTTGAGCAGGATGACACGTTTGCACTTATTTTATTAACATTAGCGCAGTCCAGGTTTTCTACTTAAGAAATTGTAAAGGTTTTTTCCCCAAACTGTGTTGTCCTCTGAAGTTGTAGAGTATTTGGGAAATGGTGCCCAGCCCTGCAAAGCCATAAGTCAGTTGTTCATTGATGAGGCATTAAAAGATAATCTTGCCATGCTTAATGCCACAAGAGAAGGAACTGTGGAGCCCTTGTACCTCCCAGCTGTATTTGGGGAGGTGGATGAGCCAAGTGAATTTGAACTTCAGTGAGACTGATGAGAGTGGCTTTCCAAAATGTGACGCTAATTTCCCTCTGCTGCTGTCCCCTAATGGTTCTGGTGGGCTGCCTTCAATGACATGGCATTGAGAAACCTGCCTTCAATGAGAGCCCCTGTTAAGCCCTGAAAGAGTTAAGCAAATCCAAGGCTCTGAGAGCCAAAATTCACTTTTCAATGTGCTTGTTGTACTTACCCGTCAATCTGTTTGAAAAGGAGAGTGTCCCAATTATTCCGATGGCCAAAAGAAACAGCTTCAATTATTTATCACATAAATACACTTAAAAGCGTGATTTAAAACAGATGAACGGAGCGCTGAATGAGTGTTTTGGTTACTGGGGGACGCCAAGCGGGGGCCTCCTGGTGGGGCCAGGCCTCTTCTATGGCACACAGCTCTGCTCCCATCCAGCTCCCGGGATGCCCTTGGCCGTTCCCTTTGCTCCCTGCTTGTGCAGAGGCTCAGTGCAGAGATAGAAGTGTGCAAGCTGAGAGCAGCGGGGCAGTCGCTGCTGCACCTTCTCCATAGCTGGCGTTAATTTGGGATGGCAAGCTCTGAAGTTCCTCTCCAGCTAATTTGTTCATGTAATTAAGTTAGCAAAATCATATGTTTTATTAATCTAATAAAATGCATTTCATGGTTTAGACTGTCTTTAATCCTTTGACCTTTGAAGTCACTCTTTATAGTCTTCAGATTGCAGTAATTTATTTTGGTTGTTTCTGTTGGGAAAACAGTTTAACAATCTGCTTTCGTTCCAGTTTTACATTTTTTTCCCTTAAAGGTAAATGGGATTAGTAAACATCTGCTTCTTTTGAATATTTACAAACTTTACAATCAAGATTTAACAATGCCAACAACATTAGTAGCTTAAACGCTTATAAATATTCACGGAGAAATAAATATAGCATTGAGACACACTGCAGGTGTTTCTTATTTCTAAGGGCTTAAGCCCTAGCTGTTAGAACAAGGCATATCTTTTAGGCAACTTGAAATATATCTGGCAACGGGCTGCATGTGCTTTTCTAATTCTAAGTGCCTCCGTTCACCTACTCTGCTGCCTCCCAGGGCACTTTCAGAAGGAAAACATTTGCTCGATTGTATTAAATGCTAGAGAGAGCTCTGCCTGTCAGTACGGCTTTAAGTAAAACACGCCAGCTCGCTAACTCTATGCGTAATTAAATACGCAGAGTTAAACACGAAGTGACACGTTTAAGTTTGTGTTTGCCTGGCTTTTGACAGTGGTTTGGGCTGATGCTTGGAGCTCTGGGCTTGGGAAACCAGCGCTCAGGGCGGGAGCCTGGTGGTTGTTAAACGCCGCTCGGTTGCTTAAGGCCGACGGATAATGCTACTTCAGTTATTAACATGTGTCCCAGAGGTACGAGCTGAATGTAAGGGGATTGTGCTCCTGATACCCTGAACGTTTTTGCTTTCAAAGGATCTTTTATTTGCTGACCCGGTACAGAACGTCCCCGTGCTGAGGCTGCCCCCAGGAGCGCACCGGCACACTTAGCCCATTGTGTGCAACTTCTCTCCAATTCTGAATTGCAGTTTGACATGGGAGAAATACAGAATGGCCCTGAGTTCAGGCTGCAAACCCAGCTGGGCTCAGCAGAGCTGTCCCAGGGCCCCCACTCTGTTTCTTTCAGCTGCACAGGCAGCTTTGCTCTGCTCAACCGCACCCAGCATGTCGCCCAGCCCTCTGTTTGCCACGGCCCCCATATCCCTGTGCTTGCACGGCAAGGAAATGTTTTGCCCTGAAATCTTTTGCACTCGCTTTTTCATAGAATCATTTCAGTTTAAGGGATCCTTAAAGGCCATCTGCTCCCCTGCAGTGAAGAGGGACACCCACAGCTCCAGCAGGCGCTCAGAGCCCATCCAGCCTGACCTTGAATGTCTCCAGGGATAGGGCTTCTACTGCTTCTCTGGGCAACCTGTGCCACTGCCTCACCGCCCATACTTCTTCCTCATATCCAGTCTAAATCTCTCCTCTTTCAGTATGAAACCATTTCCCTTTGTCCTGTCACAGCAGACCCTGCTACAGAGTCTGTCCCCTGCCTGCTTAAAGCCCCTTTAGCTAGTGATTGCTTTCAGGTCTCCCAGGAGCCTTCTCTTCTCCATGCTGAACAGCCCCAGCTCTCAGCCTGTCATAGGAGAGGTGTCCCATCCCTTGGAGCATTTTTGCGGCCCTCCTCTGAATACACTCCAATAAGTCCACATCTCTAACATGCTATTTCAAGGGGCAAACTGTATATGCGTGTGGAACAGCAAAGAAAATGCTCCCTTCCTCTCTTAATTTGTAAAATCTTTGTGAGACCTCGGGAACAAAATCCCTTTGCATCCCACGTTTATTTACACTTCTCGGGCACTGCTGCTTCAATCACAGCCGTGCTTTGTCTCAGCCTCACGATGCGTTCTGCTCCGCTTCATCCCTCAGCACTTTTTCACGGTGCTTCCAGCAGTGGCTGCATATGCTCCCAGCCCTGCCGCTTGTGCTCTTCACACCCGGATCTTAAAGTCGTAATAATAATGAAATCGTGCTTAGGAGGCAAATGCTGCTCTCTCACCCTGTTCAGCCATCTGGCTTTGCTGGAGAGGAACACTCCAGCAAATCCACCCCCGTTAGCTGGGTTAGCATGAAGGATGCGTGTAGGCTTTTCCCCGCCTACTTAAAGCCCTCTGTGCACCGTGGGGATCCATGAAATCCCCACGTGAGTAATGTCCAGTGGGCTGCTTTGCCATTTTCCAAAGGAAAAACAGCAAAGCCGATGTCTGGCTTTGCACCTGGACAAACAGAGTTTATCGCAGCCCCCCACCTGCCCCCGAGTGCCAAAAGGCTGTCAGTGTTTACCTGGACGTGACCCGGCTGAGGTGGCTAGACAGCTGCTTACAGCCCAGACGTGTTTTCCCTCCCGTATTTGCTGCTCTGGGGGTGCTGATGCCTCAGGGAGCAGAGGTCAGAGCCTGGGGAGGATGGGCTGGGGTGAGGAGGGCAGGAGCTGAGCCCCAATACTTCCATCTCATTGAATAGCTGGGGTTGGTTCAGTGGGCATTAGCTATGGGGTTTGTGGCATGCTGTGGCAGGTAACAGCCTTTTTGGGACCCTCTTCATGTTTTAAAAGGAAACTTTTAAAGCTTGCTCTTGTGAATGGAGAGCTCCTATTTTTATGCCTTAAAAGCAAAAAA
>PPHD01004314.1:0-11226 GCA_002909625.1 Bambusicola thoracicus | reverse complement strand
AAAAAAAAAAAAAAAAAAAAAAGAATCAAGTTGTTCGTATCATAAACACCCATAAGCCAAACGTGACAGCAGAGCTGTGGTGTTTCTCATTAAAATCAATATGATTTCCAAAAAAAGATGCTGTCTTGCAAGTATGAAAGTTGAGCTCAGCAGTCATCCCTTCTTTCTTTATGATGCCGTGTTGGGGTTCTGTGCCTGGCTTGAAAGGAGATGAGTAGAATGCGAAAAGTCCAATTTGTAGGTGCATATGTACATGCACTAAGAAGGGTGAACTTTGTGGTAAAGCCAACATACAGGGAGAAATAAATATTAACAGTTAAAAGTTAATGGTTTAGAAGTGAAATTGTTTTGCCTTTTCAGTTATCTACTTATCGCACAAAAATAGCAGCAGTTTTAGCTCCCGTTCTGCTTTCTCAAGACAGCCTGCCCACAGATTTTCTAGAAAATGTGGTTACCAGCTGGTGTGGCAGTTCACAGTGCAATTCCTGTTTTGCTTCCAACAATCTGGCATCTCATATCTATATCGTCACAATTTACCAGGAAATATATATATAATATGTACACGTACAAAGGAGTTCTAAATGATATTAGGGCTTTATTGAAAGAAATGCAAATGTGTCATGGAATTGAGCCTAAATTTCAAGAAAATTGCAATGAAAGAATGAATAATTTAGTTCATTTCTACTTAAGATTTTTAAGCGAACATGTTTGAGAAGGAAAATTATTCCTGAGCATTTTGGTGTTAAATATTCACATATTTAAACACCTCTGAAAGCTTCCATGCTATTCTTTGGGAGTTTTCTGGTCCTTTATGAGCTTTCTGTCTATCTCAAACTGACACAGTTGGCCTCTGACCCTACCCTGGAGCAGGATTGCAGGTTTCTTTATAATGTGTTTGTTTGCAGTTTAACTCCTTATTTTGAACACCTCTGGCTCAAGGTTTCCCTAATAGAAACAGGGTGTCAACACTGAGAAGGGGAGGATGGATTCCCCCCTTCTCCTTGCAGGAAGATTTGAAGTGCAGGTCTTAATGACTTCCAGGTGTACCCTGATGTTGCACATATTTGGCTGTAATCCTGTGGAGACTGGGTTTCTGAGAGCAGAAAACAAACTTTGAAGTTTTGAAGCTTAAATTGGTAAAAATAAAGTAAGTCATCTTTTTCTTGCGTTCCAAGAAGGGGAAATGGGCTGGCTTTTTCTAAAGACCCTATATTAGTGTTGGAAAAGTGTTAGCACCGCTAAATATTCTGATTGAAAGCTGATGGCATGTATTTCTCGCAACTTGATAAATTCTACAGCAAGAAACACAACTCGAATGAATTACTTCACAGCTTTGCAAGCATCTTCAGATACTCCAGAACTGTTTTTCTTGGAGTTTTCTCATTTTAAACGCCTTAGATTGCTTTCAAAGAGTCAGTTAGAGTCTATAAAATTTGATTGTATAATAACTGTGGGCTCTGTTCATAATATATGACCTATGAGCTGAAAAGGTATGCCTCTCGCATTTTACAAGTCTGCAAAGGTTTCCTGATTACTCATGAACCCCACCTTTCCAGTGTGCAAGGGGATTTTTCTCACCCCATGGTTATAAACCCAAAAAGGTACAGAGGCTTGTAAATTTGTGTTTTTCAGGGCAAGGAGGGTGGATGGTAAATAGTGTCTTATTTTCTTCAGGCTCCGTGTGTTCTTACACCATGGCTGGTAAGCCTTGTGTAGGTTGGAATTGGAAATAGGTGATGACTTTTCAGTACAGTACTACAGTTAACAGAATGTAGGCTAACCAGCTGTAAAACAGAGTGGTCGGACTGCACAGATGCACAGGAAAGGCAAATTATCATTGAATCGCAAAATAATTTAGTCTGGGAGGATGTGGTTCTTACCCATCAGGGGCTGCTCTGCCCTTCAGGCTCTCTGCACGCATACCTCCCCCAATACCTGGTACCTCTTCGCTATCAGAAACTGTATCAGTGATTTGCAGTGCCACACGTGTGCTCTCTCGTCTGCATTGCTCCTCTTGTTAAGGCTATGACCACAAGCACAATATTTCCAAGAAGTATGTATCTTCTAATCCTACTTGGGTCATGTGGATGTTATGTACTTGTGTCTGTTTGCTGCAATCTGTGTCTGCTCTTCTCCTTGCTATCTCTGGAAAACAGCACAATGGATATCAGTGTCCAGATTAGAATCCCTTATCTTTGCACCCGTATGCTGGCTGAAAAGGGGTGCAAATCTACCTCACCTGGCCATTTACACTGGTTTGTGTCTCCAGAGTAGTTCAAAAGAGCTGTAGAATATTGATACATCCAGCCTAGGGAAACATTACAGAGCTGGATGCTGCTGCCTGGTCTGGAGGAGGAGAACCGAGCCCCGTCACACCAAGCCTTGCTTGGATCTTGGCAGTGCTGATGGGACATGGGGGTTGGAATTAGATGATCTTACGAATCCCTTCCAATGCAAGCCATTCTATAATTCTGTAGCACCAGTGGACAGCTTTACTGCTGGATGATGAGCAGTGTTTCACCTGATTAAAAATTTGTGGGCAGCTTTTAAAGCCAAGTGGAACTGTCTGGAATTTTTATCTTCTTCCCACTTAGGGGCAACATTAGTCTTGCTTCTTTTTACTTTTCTATGGGAAAAAAAAACAACTTCATTTCCAATTGCAGCTTTTTATTATCACAATTCAAGAAGAGGGGAAATGAAAAATCATCTTAATTAAAAAACACTAAAGTCTCATGAAATACGTGGTTCTTGTTTTTGAAGTGCTTTGTCAGGAACCGTCCACAGCCATTATTTTTAATTAGCTTATCTTTTAAATTAAAAATGGGTTATTTGCATTTTTTTAATGGGGAGTTGCTTGATCATTCAGTTCCCCTGTATTTTCATGTTATAAGATGAGCAAGTTAGGCAAAAAAAAAAAAAGAATCCAGGCAATTTGATTAAAAATACATCATGTCTTTTCTTCTTCTGTCTTACTTCCTTACTACAAGCGCTCTGAACTTACATAGTCATCATCATCCTCCAAACAAAATCTCAAATTATTTTACAGACGCTGAGAGAAGCTATAAAAGTAGGCTTAGGTCCTTTGAGGTCATTTGAAAAATGGTTTCTCTTTCAAATCATCATTAAGGTGTCAAAAAGCTAAGGCAGACGGGGCAATTCACTGACTGCAGAACAAAAATAACAACCCAAGCCCCAAAAGATTTAAAAAAAAAAATTTGGAAATAATCTCACTCACTTCTAACTATTTTGCGTTAAAATAACATCTTTTCTCAATAACAAAACCAACGTTTCTTGCTAGAAAATGGGTTAAAAACTGAAGGTTTGGTTTCCACTAAGATGTATTTTGTATCGGAGAAGTTCAAGAAGTTCACGGAAATGTTTTTGAGGTGCTGAACATTAGAAAAAAAAATAAAAAAAGACTGTTTTCAATGGGGATCTTGTGCTATAGAGTCAGCAGCGTGGCAGATCTAACCCCTGGAATACACCAGAACGCATTCACTCCCTACTGACAATGAGAAACATCCCCATTTACCATGAGTAGTGGCAATCAGTTAATAGTGATTAACAGCTCTTTTCGAGGTCTTTAGGGGAGCAATATGTAGGGGAAAGAGAGAGAGTTAGGGGAGATTCCTGAGCTGGACTTTCCCCTGGACAGCACCGTCTGCACCCTTATACTAAAGAAAGATGGGTTTTGAGCTCTTAAAATCCAGCAGTTTATCTTGAGATGATGAGTATTTCCAGTTGTACACTGATCCCTGGGATGACTGTTTTTTCCCTTCTTTTATGAGTTTTACACTATCAGTTATATATACCAAGTAAGAAAATGTCATTCCCAACTCATTACAGTACACAGAGGGCCTGATTTTAATATCTAAGAAAAGCCTGGATGTGGAGGTAGATCAAGTATTTATTACATAGGATTTATTTACATTGCTTAGGTGTTGTTTCCCTTTTCAAAACAGTGCATGATCCTGTCAATGATCATTCAGCTCTTTGTGAATTTACAGCCTTTCTTCCACATCTCCATATAACTATGTTGTTGAAGTTTAGATCATAATCCATTATATACCTGCTCTGTTTTAAATGAACTCAGGTCAGTTTAAAATAAAGCTCTCACATCTGAAAAATAAGATAATCTTTCTCAAAAGTTTGATCCTTCAGTTGGGAATCTACAGATGACTGAAAACACATCTTGGTTTCTGGTTTTGTGATGGAGTAAAAAGGAGCATTGTGTGAAAGGATGTAAAAGGGTATATTAAAAACAAAACAAAAAAAAAAGACACTGATGAGGAAGTAAGTGAATATGTAGCAATGATAAATATTACATTGCATGCCAGCAATCAAAGGCTGCGTGTGTCTGTGTGCCTTCCTGGTAGCAGTGGCAGAGCTATGTGGTATCTCAAAGGGACACTTACAGAACTCATGAGCTTCATTATGCTGTTTGGGTGAGAATGATATAGAGGAAGGAAGGGGGTATATACTTAAAGCAAGTGTTTTGTAATTCCATTAGGTAATAAAAACAAACGCTCAAACAAGATTGATCTCTGTAGCAGTGTCGTACCAACCTTCCAGTTTCTTCCTTCTTGCTGCCAAATGGCATCACGAGGTAACGTTTCATGAACCCACCATTTGTTATTAGTATTATTTTTGGAGAGACAGGGACTGGAGTTGTGGTTGTGGCAGGAGAAGTATATTATTGGAATCATTTACAGTAAAACCCCAGTTCTTCCTAAACAGGAAGTGTCCTACAAAAACAACAACAAAAGAAGCATGAGAGGCTCTCAACCTATGGTTGAAAATGGGCCTCTGCACAAAGCTAGATGTTTTCTACGTGAGGCTGTCTTTCAGCCTGAATCATGAAAACCTATTTAAACTTCTTTTGTGCAGCTTTACATCTCCTACTTAGTTATCAATGAAATATCAGCTGCATTCAGCAGCTCCTGCCTTATTCCTGCTTTGGCAATAAAAACCCTCCAGTCCTGAGAACTTCTGATGACTTTGAAGTCAATTTTCTAGCGTGAAGCTAATCAGTTCCTGCCTTTTCACCCTTCAAATACAAGTCTTTTTGTGCCCATCTAAATGTATCTAGTCAGGATTTTGGTAGTGTTTTTGGTAATTATGCTATTGATGATTTTTCAAATGTAGGGTCAGCCCATAATCTGACCAACAAATTTACATGTTGCAGTGATCCACAATCAATGTTAACCTACTTCTGGATTATTATAATTTGTAACTTGGAAAGGATTAAGCCTACAGGGTTAGACAAATACCCCAAAGATTTGAATCTCATCTTGATGACTAAGAATAACCAGTTTCTGGCTCACAGAAGGTTTTGTATATCAACAAAGTAGTGCCTTTGCATTAGCGGCTATCACATCACAGGGGCACATTCATGTTTATCTTGGGAACTACCAGGAGCTGAACATTTAGTTTAAATTTGTTTAAATGTGACCCTTGCTGAAATCAGTGGCAAGCTTTGTGCACTTATATGAGATATAATTGTGCCTATGGACTGTATTTCCATCAGTTTTTCATTTCAGGATCTGTGTCTTGGAGAAATACAAGGTGATAAATCAGAAAATTCTAGGTATTTGTAACAAAAATTAGATTAAAACATGCATTTTCTGGGGTTGTGCTGTGTACTCTGAGGGAGAGGAACGGTTTTCTTTTGCTAGGAACTTGTGTCTGTATTTGAAACCTACCTTCCATCTGCCATCAGTGGTCCAAAAAGTGTTTTGTCCTTAATACAGCTCTCCACTCAAACCTGAGAAAATGGGTGAGTGGGAATACATCAGTTTTTTGGAACAGTCAAAATGGTTTGGGCTTTGTCATCTGTGTTTCAGGTTCGGTTTCCACTGAATTTTTATGCTGGGAGGTCTCTTTTTTCTTCACTTGATTTTTTTACTTTTGCATTCCCTGAGTGAACAAGCTGCTAGTCACGTGTGAAAAACAAATCCCTCCTACCAAAACTGCTAAAAGAGAGAGTTACTGAAATCGTAGAGTTTCCAACAGGAGTCTTCCTAAACACAGATTTTGAAAGCAAGGTAGGGTATTGGACCAGTTGCACTGAAAACGGGTCGTCCCATTTACCTTGTCCGCTGCTACATTTTGGGTTCAATGTCATCTGCTTTGGGAGTTATTCTGTAAAACAGTGTCCCTCCCTGTCGTCACCAGCAATCGCTACTCTACATCTCTGGAAGGGTTCTTGAAAACTTGTTAC
The DNA here is from genome assembly GCA_002909625.1 of Bambusicola thoracicus. Taxonomy (NCBI): domain Eukaryota; kingdom Metazoa; phylum Chordata; class Aves; order Galliformes; family Phasianidae; genus Bambusicola; species Bambusicola thoracicus. The sequence continues at coordinate 5,006 of PPHD01004314.1, read as the reverse complement.
TCAGTGTAGTACTTGAGGTGTAAATTGTTTATCTTGTGTTTATTGCGTTCTTTGATGCAAAGGAATTTCCACATCTCACCTTCTGTTTACAGAAATGATAACAGATCCCACAAGCAAAAACATACAAATGGATGCGTACATTTTTCCGCTATATTGTTAGTAACTAGAGGAAGTGGGAAGGTGTTTCGAGTACCTATTTTAGTTTTTCAATAAAAACATTATGTATTTGACTACCTTGACAGTGAAGACAGGAAAAGTCTTCACTTGGTTTGTTTATGAGTGTTGTGACTTTCAAAACATTGAGAGTTCATTGTCCCAAAGAAAAACAAGAAGTGCTGGGGCGTGTAGATACTTCTAGCTTAGTTATTCCAGTACTGAAACTTCTCTAAATGAGGAGAAATGCCATTGTTGTGAATAAGGTTGCTGTCATTGCAAGTATTAAAATCTTCTTGGCCTACTTTCTTCTGTTTGGTTCCCCCTAAACCCTACAAGTAAATACTTACATGAAAAATTCTGCTCTGAACGCACAAGTCTGAAAGTCTGGCCTATCTTCTTTCACTTTAACTTTCATGGATTTCTTACCTTACCCCTCACACTTTTAACTCAGGCAGGAACTTTTTTTTATCGTTTTGCCTCAGCAAAGTGAGGAATCGGCTCCCTCTGTAGAGCTGGTGTCTTTGATCTGGTGCAACTGCAATTCCCTTTTGTCTGGTTCGGGCCGTGCCTTTGCTTGCCTTTGTTCTTGTTATTTTTGTTAACCGTGAAATATTGAGATAAAGTAACTGATTTGAGGCAGGAATCTTTAAAAGAAAAAAAAAAAAAAAAAGAAACCACAATAAATATCTGCATTATGGGAAAGCACTTGAAGGACTTGACAACATATTAATCATAAAGGGGAAGACTCAGAGAGCCACTTCTCCCTATTTACGGAGGTTTGCTCTCTAATAGCATTTAGAAGTTTGTTTTACCCTGTCTCGGTGAGAAGAAAAGGCAGCTTTAACAATTCTGTCTCCCTCAGCAGTGCATTTGAATTTTCGTTGCCTCCCTTTGGCGTGCTGGTCAGAGGTCGCCGAGAGCAGGATTAGCTGACCTGTGTTGACAGAGCAGTGATGGATGAGCGAAGCACAATGCACAGCCTGTTTGCACCGAGCAGCAGCGATACGCACAGCCCTACACCTGCGCTGAGCCCGACAGCAGCTCCCATCACGCTGGTTTGCTAAACCACAGCAGGCTTCATAACGGCTTGTGCAGTGAATTCCCTCACACAGTCCTGTGCTTGTTCCAGGCAGTGAGTAAGAGACGAGCCATTTGCTTTTTATTAACAGGATTTAGGAAACACTAAGGCTTAATGTAGCAGGGTCAAATGGCTCAAATTCTGAGTAATTACAGCAGATCACGCCAAATGATGCTAAATCCATGTTAAGGAGCACATCTCTCCTTAGCAATTGGACTTCACACCCATCAAAACTTTCACCTTTGATTACTTACCTCCTGCTTACAGTAATTTGTTTAACGCTGGTGATGCTTTCTGCGGGGCTAGCGGGCCTAGAGTCACTTCAGTGACTGATTGGGCAAACATACCATCCTGCAGGTGACGTACACAGTTGATTCTCAACTGAAAAAAAGGAAAAAATCATTTTGGCGTTTAAAATGGACCCAGAGGCATAGAGTCAAGCTTTGTGGAAACTGATGTTTTGGCCCAGCTGATATGACCACTAATCCATCTGCAGTTCAGACATCTCTTCCAGTGGATAGGCGCCGGCTGTGCTGTCAGTCAGGTCAGGCTGCTGGAAGAGGACCAGCACACACTCAGTTTCCCTTTCCCTTCCTCATCAGCACTGAAAATCATCCATTATGACCAGGGGTGTGGTACCAGTGCTGGCAAATCTTGTGGGAATATCTGCATCCTCTGTGCGGTGCGGCTGGCTCGCACCAAGCCAAAGGGTGGTTTGAGCTTGTGCCAGCAGAGGCATCTGGTGTAGATCTGCAAGATTATGCAGGTCTGTTGGCCACAAACCACCATGTTGGGGCTTCACGGAGATTGTGGCCTTGATTATAGCCTATTAGTGCGAGTTGTAGCCCTGTGAGATATGTCAGTCATGGGTAGAGTTGGGTCCTATGGAGCTCAGCACACCAAGCTTGCTGGGTTGGTGTCAGTGGTTGCAAGGCAGAGATTTGACACTGGCATAAAAATTAGTTTGGGAATCGTGATTGATTCCAATTAAAACTAAACCATATCAGAAATTAAAACAGCTAAATTCCCATCATAGTGAGCTACAAGATTTGCCAGGTTTCCCTTCGCACAAGTAACAGCGTTTCTTTCTTTCCTTTGAATGGTGTTACTTGTTCTGTGCATCCAACATAGTTTTACTGAGGCAGCCATTCAAGATGCATTTAAGTGTACTCTTTTCTACTTGAGGAAGGGAGAGAGGAAGTAGCAGTGAGACCTACATGCTCAGAGTTAGTCTGGAATTCACTTTATGAACAACAAGTAAGAATAAAAATGTGTGAAAATACCTTGCAATGTTTCCCTGTTTACGGTGGGAGGTCAAGCTGCTCTTTCCTGATTGAGCCAGGAGAACTGATTCAACACATGGATTCATCCTCAATCTTTAGAAATGTCCAGAGGCAACAGCAGGGTCCTGTGCAAATGTCCCAGGCTGTTGTGGACACCAACATTTGACTAAGGACCAGGTGTAGAGGTGCTTTCCCCTTAGCACTGCTGCATTTACTTTTAATAAAGATGTCCCATTTTCAATAACTAGGATGTCAGATCACACTCGTCATGAGTTTGACATCTCCGACCTGTCAAATCACTGTTAGAAATGAAACTCAGGGCTGTAATCCAGCTGCTGATAATATTTTCATTTGCCACTTCTTGGTAACTGAGATATCACTGTGCCTCTTCATGTGTGAAAAGTAACAGCTGCTTTGCCACTACTAGTTATATATTTATGTAGAACAATCAATAGACAGATTACTTTTAAGAAGTATAATCTCTGCTTCAGTTTACCTGCTGTTTTCTTTGTTGTTTTTGTGGGTTGTTTTTGTTGTTGACTTGTTTTGTTTTTGTTCTTTGGCCAGCACATGGAATTAAATTAAAAAAAGTTGCCGTTAAAAAACAGGAAAAGAGCTGTGGTAAAACCTGTGGACAGGGGGATGCTGGCCTGGCCAGAAACTGGGAAGGAGCAATTTCCAAGTTCCAGTGCAACTTATACTGCTCTTTTCCATGTCTTAGGAACTATACTTAAAAGGTCCTTGCAGGTGCAACTAACACTCTTAATTTAGACAATCATAGAATCACCAAGGTTGGAAAAGACCTTCAAGATCATCTTGTCCAGCCATATATCTACCACCAATATTTCCCACTAAACCATGTCCCTTAGAGCAACATCTAAATGTTTCTTGAGCCGCTCCAGGGACTCCACCACCTCCCTGGGCAACCCATTCCAGTGCCTGACCACACTTTCAGAGAAGTTGTTTTTCCTAATATCCAGTCTGAATCTCCCATGGCGTAACTTGAGGCCATTCCCTCTAGTCCTATTACTAGTTACACAGGAGAAGAGGCCGACTCCTCCCTCACCATAACCTACTTTCAAGTAGTTTTAGAGAGTGATAAGGTCTCCCCTGAGCTTATCTATCCTAGATATCTAATTTGAGTGCAATTCAGAAGACCGAAGTTAAGAGTCTAAAATCTCTACACCTGTAATGATGAGAGGAAAGAAGTTTTGGAAATGCTAGAGACAAGAGATAGCAGTCAGAGCTTATAGCAGTTTTGAATAGTTGGTCTGAATCTTATCTTCCTGAAGAGAAGAGGGAAGTTTTGTTGTCCGGGGCTGTTTGAAGAGAAGAGAAGGGCTTTTCTCTCTGGAGATTGTTTGGTGAAGATGGACTGAGAGGACACATAATGAATGAGTTTAAAGGAAAGTAAATGTGTCTTTTGTTAGTTTAGTTGCTTTTTTGTGTTGATTATTTTTCAAGAATAAATATATGGGGTTTTTTGGAACAAGTTGTTTTGAGTCAGTTCCGTGAGTCATTGGATAAATTTCTTGAAGATTTTTGTTCTCTTGTTTTGATTTGATTTTGTTTTATTTTGACATGCTGAAAGTCACTGGTTCTGTTCTAGTAACATGGCTGCTGCCCAGAGTCTGTGTGTGATTGGATTGGGTGGCTTGTCTAGAGTCAAGGCAGTAGATGTGTTGCTCAGTCTATAAAGACCATAACACCTTTGTAGCAACTGATCTGTTACTGACAATGGTTAATTAATGCGGCTTTAATAGTTTTCAGAATAAGACAATCATTTCCCATTAGTATTTTTATTCTGTCCTAGAAATTCACGTGGCCGAGTGGCTAAATTAGCTTTGACCCACATGATTCTTGCCCTCAGTGATGACAGTCTTAACAGCGTGACTAACTCATTTGTACACGTAATGATTGTAAGAAAGGTGATTGATATAAAGCTCATGTGGACCTTTCATACCACATTTAAATGAGATGTTTTGAAAGGTTTGGTTTTGACTTGATGGTAAGCTACATGAATCCTAGACTATGGGCCATGGTACCCCATAGCCCATAAGTACAGGTAGGTGTATATCAAGTAACTTGGGATGAAATCTTCCTTTGCTCGTATCAAGCGAAATTGATATTGCTGATACTGGAACCAAGATTTCATTTCTCATGTTGAGGTAATTAAAATCAAGGAGTATTTACTGAAACACAAACTTGACCTTACACAATATCCCAGTGCAAATTATAAGATACAGTGACAATACTTCCACATCAGCGCATGATACTGGAACTCAGAAAGGTAGTCTTTAAGACATATTTAAGTTACAACTGAATACAGATGTCAACCTACCTTGATGCAAAAGAGGATATTATATAAGTAGGTGTGGATAAAAGGTAAAATTGTGTACTTTAGTAATCACCATTTTAGCTCCTGGAGTTTTAATGCTATCAGATCCCCCAAAGATTGATTTCTAGAACTGGAAAAAAAAAAAAAAAAA
>PPHD01004313.1:0-28855 GCA_002909625.1 Bambusicola thoracicus | reverse complement strand
AGTGGCAGTCAGCCCTTAAATGGGGTCTAGCAGAGGTGCAGCCTGGCTCCACCCCTTCCGGCCATGCAGCTGAATTGCCTTCACCTGTACTCCTGCTGCTGACTCAGTGCTTGCCTCAGGCGCTCAATCAGAGGTTCAGGCCCTGATTCAACAGCTCCCATACATTGGGCCAAAGGTGCTTGTTGCTCTGCCTCTGCCAACCTCAGCCCTGTGCACCACTGAATTTGAGCCCTGTGCTCCTGGCTGCCCAGCGCTGTGTGAGCATCAGGTGGCTTACAGGGCCAGATGTGACTGTGTGCCCGGTACGGGTACACTGAGCTTTCTGGGGCGTTTCTTTTTTGTGGCGGCTCCTCTGAGAAATGCCTGTAGTGCCATAGGATCCGGGGCTCCATGAGAATTAGGGTTTCTCCCAAATACAAAGCAGCTCCTCTCCTGCCCCTCTCCTCTGGTTAGCCTGGGAGGGGATCCAGGAGTTGTTTGCATTGTCCTTCAGAGTACACTGCTCCGCAGAGATATGTCTCTAGGAAGACAGGCACAGAAGTGAGCACGTTGCTGAGAAGAGATCCAGAAATGAAAATAATGGGCAGCTGGAGCTGCCTGCAGATGAGGATGTGTTTTTAAGAGAATCAGGATGCAAAATCAAAGAGGGAAACTTCGGGGATACAGACAGATGTCTTAGGACGCGTTATCAGAGAGAACAGCACTTTGCAAACAGTGCTCGTAAAAATGAGACAGGGCAAGGGGAATGTGCCCTAGGAATTAGCGGCAATCAGAGATCTGTAGGGGTTAAGAGATCTGCAGCGGGGTTTTGTTTGTAAGCTAGGAAAAAAAAAAAAAAAAAACACAGAAAACTGTCAGAAGAGAAACGCTTCCTGAAAAAAAGAAAGGAAAGTCAATCCCCAGAAAGCCATCCTCTGCACGCTGAGCACTGAGCAGGTATCACCTGCCTCCCCCACCCCTCCCAGAGGGCAGGCTGGCTCAGTGCCTACTGCTGCAGGTGAGGATGTGTGAGCACTGCCTGGCTGCTCTGCTCCCTCCCTCCTACTCCCCCAGGTCCCTGCAGCTGCTGCTGCACGAGAATAAGGAGGATGTGGCTCTGTATGAGACACCGCCTCAGTACAGTCTTCAGGAGACTCTCTGCAGAGTCCTGCAGTAGTGCACATCCTGAGCAGGCAGTGATGGTGGGCTCGGCGCTTTCCTCCTTTGTTTGCCCATTCAGGGAAAATATCACAGTTAACTCCATAGTTTGTTCTAAAAATGGTAGAAAGCACTAATGCATTGAAACAAATGGCTGATGTTCCCCGGCAGGGTAACAGGGGAACTGCTGTGCACAGAGAGAGTGTCTGTGCATTATCCAGCCCTGTTCAGTTCAGTTATCCCTGAACTGAAGCACATCGCTGGACTGTGCCCTGCAGAGATTCCTGGATCTGACAATCTGTTTGTTTTCAGCACGATTTAGCACTGAAAATCAGCAAGTGTGAGCGAGGCACAAAGTGCTCAGCCTTATGGAGGCCTGAGGTTTACCAATGTGTGGAAGTGTGGGGAGTTTCTGTATTTCTGTGAGAATGCTGCATTCTGTATCATCTTTTTCGGTATCTTTAATTCATTGTTCTGGATGTTGTTTTAGTGACCTGGAGCTTGCCAAGGTAGAAATTGTTAGAGAGAATAAAACCCGTCTGTGAGTTAGTGACAGAAATACCGCTGCCTTTTATCCGCTTTTCCTGCTTTGATTTCTCCAGAGCTTACCTGAGCCGTCTCTTGTCCAAGGGATGCTTTTATACCTGTGCCAATAAGTGGTGGAGTGCTCGCGAAGGGCACAGCACAGTGGCAGCCTGGGAGGAAGGCAGTGAAAGGCTGCCTTTAACATCGCTGTACCTAGCAAACCCAATTTTCAGCTGTATGTGTCAGCGTGGCAACTCCTCTTGTTCCCAGTCTGCATGCTACAGGGTAATTGAGAATACGGCTTATTGCAGGCTTTTGTTTCTCTTCCAAGATTCGTTCCTTTTCATTCCTTTCTGTGCCGAGTATAATAAACAGAACAGGAGCTGTAGGCAGTTTGGCAGGGGAAACAAGATTCAATAACTTAAAAAAAAAAAAAGAAAGGCAGAAAAACAAACAAAAAGCAGGTCAGTGGAGAGCTGGGAAGATGGAAAGATGCCATTGACAGAGGAGAAGTAGAGGAAGGAAAAGAAACATCCAAGCTGTTTCCTCTGCCCTTCTCAGCCAGTGTGAGTGGGGGCTGTGAGTGAAGGAACACCACGACTTTGCCATTTCCCAGCCAGGCAGGTGGGGCCTTCCTGGTGCTCCATTACTGCTATCAAATCCGCTGACGTCAGCATGGCCCACAGCAGAGTGTTGCTTGATGGCCCTCACCATGAGGAGTGAGGCCACTGGCTAGGTGTGGGGTTACAGTGATTCCAGGCGGCCCAATGAATTTGAATATTGCAGCTGGGGCCCTAATTCCATAAGCAGTCTGAAGAGAGATCTCTTTTCACTGCTGGACTGGGTTTGGTGAAAAACTGAAAGAAAAATGACTGAAGGAATGAAATGAACTCTGGTTCTGTTTTCTTTGTGTGTGTCAAGCTTTTGTGTACATAGAAATACAGACTTATGAGATCTTGAGGAAGCAGCACTTGTATCATCTCCTCCCTGGGTGTTGAGCGTGAAGAATCTAATAACTGTCAGGTTCTCTTGTTGACATAGGGAGGATCACCATTTGGATTTAATCCAAACACTAAGTTTTACAGATGAGCCTAAGGCACTGCTAGTGACATATTATCCCATGTCTTCTCACAGTGATATTCCTGTCTTTCCTTTTCTGGACAGGCATAGATGAATCTTGAGGCCGACGTGCTTTACGAATCCCTATGTTTCTATGTTTTACGTGGACTGTGCAGCTATGAGTCGGGCAACTAGGAAAGGGGTAAACAGCATTTGCTGCCCTGCTGGGACCCCAGCTCTGCCCCCAGCAGCTGCCAATGGTTTCCCCTGGGGCAGCTGGACAGAAAGTGTACCACGTACCACAAGAACGGGGCGCTTGGGGCTCCCACCATGGAAGTCGGCTGAGATAATCCGCTGCCTGCGACCTCATTAAAACAGCCTGATTGGGGCTGCTAATCACATAAATAAAGAATTAAATCATTGCATTAACCTTCTGCAGGGAAACCTGCCCTGGCAACACTGACAGAATTAGAGCTATTAATTATTTACAGGGTCATTTGATAGAAATGTATATAGATGGCAGATTATGAGCATTTGAAGTTAGCCATAAATTATTGCTCTGATAAGAAGTTTTTAATATTTTCTCTTAATGTCCTGAATTAAAAGCCACCTTGCTTTTATCTCTGTAAGACAGTAGCATCACACGTCATTTATTGCAGGTAGATCAAACAAATACGATGACCCAACAACAAGAATTTTCGCACCTCTTTCTTTTTGTGAGGCTCCTTGTTTTGTTAGCAAGTCCCTCTTGTGCAAGCAGGATCTCCACAGCTAAATTTGGGGCCAGTTCCTCACCCGTTGTAACCTCAGAGCTTCCTTGGTGGTAAAGGTGCTCAGAGGACCTGAGCGTTGCCCTGCCATCACTGTGTGGCTAAGCTGGCTCACCACTTATCTCCGGCATTTCCCACTGCCGCAGAGCACTCGGACGCTTTCCGCAGTGGCTCTCCGGTGTTAAAAGTATTCAATTTCATTAAATGCTGCGTAGCATTTCCCTTCTATCTAAGGACTGCTTGGAAAAAAATGCTCTTGAATCAAATGGGATGATAAGTTCATTGTTTTACTGATTCTACTGGGCTTGCAGGAATGACAATGGCACTAGATAGGCTTGTTTGCTGACCAGAATTTGAATGCGTATCTGCAGCTAGCACACAAAAGATTTGGGCATGTGGAGTGGAGGGAGGGTGGGGAGACTGAAGGGAAATCTGTCATTATTTATGGAAATATCCAGTATTCATGGAGCCATCTGCTGTGAATGATTCAAGTCTGAGAAGTGTCATAAAATGAGGAAGCATAATGTAAAAAGAAAAAAATAAAATAAAAAAAGCTGGCATGGCTCAGAAACCTGCACCAGTGAATATGTAACCTCACAATCTCTCTTTTTAAAGATGGTTTGTAAATCCTCTGCCAGATTGAGAGATAAAGATAGATGGTATTTCTCAGGTTTCTCTCCTCAGCCTTCTTGGAGCAATTCATTCCATTTGTTCATTTCCAGCCTTTTAATTATTGATCACGTCTTTTCTTTTTGACTTCCTTACTGTTTGGGGCTATGAGACAAGGAGGTGTTAGAAAAAGGTGTTTGGGAGACCTCGAAGCATTGAGAAGTTCTTTACTGTAGCCACCATTTTCTCAGCTATCGAAGCATCTGTTCCGTTGCCAGAATTTGCATTAATATTAAGAAATTTTACTGTGAGTGGGACCCTCGTAACGCTCCTCTGGGCCCAGTCTCAGGCAGAGGCTGGCCTGCTGTCCTGTTCTGTGTCCTGTCTGATCGTTCCCATGCTTTATTTATTGATTTGATTGTGTTCTTCTTTACACAGGCAGTACAGGCAGCTAGTGGGGAAACTGAGGCAAAAAAAAGTAACAATATGCAGAGCAACACAGCACTCTACTGCAACACTGGGAACAGGCAGTACCTTTCCTGATTATTTCTCTGGGAGCAGACACCTGCTCCAAGTCCTCTTCTTGGGAGCAGCTGGGAATCCCTGTGAAAAGGGATTCTGTCCTTCTTGCCTCTCTAATTTTGGTTAGGCTTTTAGTGGCATGGCATATTACCAGCAGGTCCTGTGGTGTACTTGTGTGTGTTTGTCTTGCTGTACCTCCATTTATCTCTACCACTTTGTTCTCTGGCTACTCATGGCATGTGGGAGTAGAAGTCTATCTTCAGCCATGCTGTTTGCAGTCCATGGCTGTGTATTTAGAAATCTCCCTACTACTGCTCTGGCTTTTTAAAATACTTCCTTGCTTTATAATTTGCCGTTAGTTATGTTGATTTATCTTGAAGCTGTGCAATATTCCTGTTCTCCATACAGGTTTTCTTTCTTCTTCCAGTATTCCAACTCCATGCCTTAAAAATTCCATCCCCAGCCTAGCAAGCACATAAAAATGTGCTGAAGCACTACAGATTTTGATTCTTCCCTCTTCTGCAGGCTTTCTTCGGTTCTTGAGGAGCTTGTGCTTACCTTAGCTGCAATGATCTTAGAGGTAGGTTTCCCATTTGATGCAAGGTGCCTTAACTCCCACTTCAGGAGACAGTTTTGTTTTCTCAGCATCTCCTTAGCTCAAGAAACAACTCCTTCCTTCCATGCATAATTTGTAAGCTTTCAGCTGTGGGTTTGTTGTTTCTTTTTTCCCCAGTCTCTGCAGAGAAAATCTGCAGAAAGAGAAGCTGGCTATGGATTACAAAGCTATGTGATAATAACTGTAAGGTGTTAGACAGATCATTTATTCCTTTCCTTTCTTTAATTACACAGGACTTGTTCCAGCTACATTCATGCTGAGTAGGACCTCATTCAGCAAACAGTCTCTCAGTAATCAATATGCCTGTGGGGGAGGAAATACAGCGTGCCAGGTAAGGGAACCTTTGCTTCCTGCCCCAGGTCACTCGATTCTCTCAGCTCCATCAAAAGTTCTGTTTAGTCCAGTAATGAGAAGCTGATTGCACCGAGACATCTGTGAGGTACACAATTGCGCTGTCTGCAGCACATTGAAGAATGGTCCTTTGTTTGCTTGGGACACCAAACCCATTGCAAAAAGCAATATTTGCAGCTAATCACCATAGTGATTTGAATTTTCATTTAGCCTTTGTGCTAATAGAGGCAGCTGGAAAAAGAAAAAAAATCAGCACAAATAAACACAACTATTAAGTACTCTCAGTTTTCAAAACCAGGAGCTGCTGGAAGTAATGCTGATGCCTCCAACTCAAGAAATCTTTTAAATGTGAAATGATATATATGAGGCCAGGAGAGGAACACATTTTATCTTGTTTGCTTAGACTCCAGAATAGATCTCTGAGTCTCTGGACATAATGATTGCTTAGGCAAGTCAAACACTGTATATCACCTGCTGAGCATCTGATTCATTGACTCAGTGGATTGAAGCCAATTTTGCCAGCTGGAATCTGTAATATTGACTTCTATGGTGTGATACTGATCTATATTACCCAGAGGAGTTGGCCGAGCGACAAAGAGAGGTTTCGTCTCCTTTGGGTGACAACTCTCCTGAAGGCCAAGGTGGACAGAATCTGTCCCGCAAAGCCTGGTTGTCTTAGAAGTGGCGTGTATGGCTCACACAGTACTATGAGATTTCTTTTTTTCCTGGACTTTCAAGCAGGGTAGCAATCAGGAACAACAGCCTCTTTCTCCGCCTCTATCCCTCTGTTTGAGCTTATGCTTATTGCAGTTCTGGTATGGTTTCTCTGCATGCACTGACTACCACCGTGCAGACCCTTGTGCTGATCTGAGAGAAGGGAGGAGATGACCTAGCTCCAGCTTTCCCCTCTGCCTTGCCAACGAGGAGAGAGATGTCACAAACCACCCTCCTTGCTCTTCAGAGACCCAAGCAAGGCAGTACAACTCATAGCCATGAAGGGGCAGCTGGGGACAGGCAAAGCAAGGCAAGGCCCAGCGCTGTGAGTACCGGGACAGCCCTGCTGCCCAACACTGTGAATGTTAGAGTTACAACATTACAGAACTATTGCTCATCATTATTTTCTGAGTAAGTGACTAAGTTTCACTAAATCTCTACTACTTCTATATCTCTATGAGAAAAAAAAAAATCCACGGGGAAAAAAGACTAAGCAGAATTTACTGTTGTTCTTTAGTATGATCAAATCTTTTCCCTCCTTTTTTAAGATTTATGAATCTCTATTTAATTGATTCATCAGAAAACTGGAAAATTGTGGGTTCACACTCATTTCCATAGGCATGGGCTCATTCCCATGCCAGATGTCAGAAATACGCGATCTGTGAAAATGGAGCCTGGCTTGTGGCAGCCTGCTGCCCAATCTGATTAACACTGTGACTCCAGTTCACCCTGAGTAGGAGCAGAGCTTGGGTTTTGCAGAATTCTAAGGCTAGGGGGTAGGCACAATTAGAAACAGGGAGCTGAACTCTGGTGTCTCAAAGGCTCAGTTTTGCTGTGCTAACACTATTACTAGGACTAGATATGGGAAAACAATGCAATAAGCAGATTTCCTTTACATAGAGGGCCTTGGAGACTCTCTGCAGTGCTCTACCCAGCCCTCGTAACTGTTTGCAGGGGTAGAAAGGACTTACTTATTAGCTTGAATTCGGGGTCACACTGGATCCCTCTTTGGGTTGCTTTGACCCTTCTAAATGCTGTTATTCCCCCTAGGTCACACAGTGCCAGATTGCTCACGCAGAACACCATTTCACTTGTTGGGTTTTCCAGGGCAGCATCAGCATTTATTTGGTGTTTTGTGGAAGAGACGCTTGCTAGGTAAGTCATGAGGCCAGGACCACGTGTTGCCACCTCATAGCCTCCTCTGCTCATAGGGATTCTTCTCTCTTTAGGGAAGGTACATTTTTTGGGGGCTGGTTGAGATTTTACGTTTCCTAAGACAGGGCTCAGCCAACCGTGGCCTGCTTTTATTTTTGTTGTTACTTGCATTATTAGGACACAGCTTGTTTTCCAAGATAACAATGTGGAAAAACAACAGCAGCTTGCCAAACTCCTTCAGTATACTGTTTGTAGGTTGTGCTATTTTATCAATGTCCTACTATGCTCTCTGGAATGGTTTATAAACTCTGTCTTGTGAGCTACAGAGGCAATGAAAATATTGAAATACATCCCTCCCTTCCCTGTCAAATAGACCTTCCTTCTTCTAGCACTTTTCTATCTGTGAGCTGTATTGTAGGGATCTTGTTTAGCATTTAAAAAGCTACTGCTGCACTCTATTATCAAAGACATATTTGTTAAAACATGCATATGAAAGGATTTGTAATTGAAGTACAGCTTTGATATATTTAATAGGATGTAAAACTGCCATCCCTTTTTAATAGGAGATGCTTTATGTGCATTAGTAGTAATATAATAATGCCTCTCCACTGAGCTCTACCCATTAGCAGACTTTTTTTCTCCCTTTCTTTTAGTTAATCTTAAAACTTTAATGTAATCTAAACACATTAACATCTTTTTTCTCCCCTTTCTATACTTGGAAGTGCTTTGAACTGAACTTTGTTTCAAATAAGAGATAGCTACAAACATGGCATCAATATACAGTGCCCCGGCACTGCCTGACAGATGGCCCATAAAGCAGCGCATCTCCTTGCCTTGGAAATGGTAACAGTAATGGGAGCGTGGCTGTATGTGGGAGCGAGCAAGCAGGCGAGCACGTGCAAGAGTAACCTTGTCAACAACACACCACAATAAGCGTGTGCTTTTGTATATTCCCATGTCTCAAATGTAATCAAACACCAGAGCAGCAGGAACAGAAAATGACAGTCGAAAAAAAAAGTCTCTTTAATAGCTGTCTCCATTTTGCAGCCTCAGAATACTTTACAAGAAATCATTATGATTCAGAAAATAAGTATATAAGATGGCAAACATTAAACAGGCCAAAACTGACCACTGGTTTAGGGTACTTGTGGTTTGGTGTCCCACCTTACACACAGCTGTTTTCAGTTCCTTCCAGACCTTCGGGTCGTGCGCTACTTTGCAAGCTGGCTATCCAGAATTGGTTGCTCTGGAAAATCCTGGATGTGTCTCCTAACCGTGTCAGAAGAACGAAGGTAAGATTCCACTTGTCCTGATTTCTAGCCTAGTACCCCACTAGCATCCAGCGGTATTTGTTAATCGTGGTTGTTGTAAGAGTATTCACAAAATGTCTGTGACAGCGTTGCTTTGTTAAAAAATGGAGCCCTTTCAGAAAGAAAATCTCTCACTTTGATTCAGATACTCTGTTGTATTGCCCATGATCAAATTCCCATTGTGATTGTGTGAGTATACTTATTGCTTTTCCTGAGAACATCTTTTGATTCATTCATTCGGTAATGTCTTGGAGCATTTTGAACATGAAAATGTTGTGCCAGTGATTTACAGGAGGGAGATAGCTGCAAGCCATGGATGCAGTGCTTTCAGAATGCAGCTTACCACCCCCTGCACGTGTTCACTGTACTGCAACACGTGAGCAGGCGCACTGCGTAGCCCACGTTTGGGTGACTGTGGAGATGCTGCCATTATCCAGCACGTTTTGGAGGAGGTGGTCACAAGGACAAGACTCTCTGACTCTTCCCCAATACATTTTTGAATGACTGAATGTTCCCTAAGCTGACAAATAACTGTAGGATGGTATAAGCGCTCTGTCATCCTCCAAGTGTGACATAGATGCAGCTTTGTTTATAGAACTGTCAGATTCCAGCTTGGGACTAAAGTTTCCAAGTGATTGATCTATTGCTTTTTTTTTGTTCCCTCCCCCCGCCTGGAAATCTGAACATGGCACCTCTGCCTGCATTGCAGCCCACAGTCATGTCAGCAAAGGTGCACATTTATTCAAACAATACAGGTCTGAAGGTGCGTATGTAAATATGCGAATATGTTATAAAGTTTAAATTGATGTTCCGTAACTAGACAGAGAGAATATCTCAATTTCATATGAAGAATAAATACATTCTTTTCCTAAAAGCAGGCGGTGCAATTCATTCAATTTGCTTTCGGATATATTGCCTTTGTCCAAGTGAGTGGTATGTGTTTGGACGTTTATAAATGGCAGAATTCACACAAGGTGGTTTCAGTGTATTCTAAAACTTGTTCTCTTTTGCAGCTGTAAATCCCACTCCTATATCTGCAAACATCCGAATTCCAAATAACAGACGTATTCATTGTCTAGCCTATGGAAAATAAATCCAATGCTTTTTTTTTGTGATGATCTTGGTCTGCAATAAGGACTGCAGGGATATTGTCACTGATTGCAGTTTCAGCACACACCAAACTGCAGTGGGCACACTGTAAATGCCAAGTCAGTCGCGAGTCATCAACTCTCCAGGTTAAAGTGAGGCCGGGCAAAGTGCTGACCAACTACCTTGGGTTAGATGGGTGAAACATTTAAAAAATTCCAGAAAAACAGAATTGGCTTTACCAAAAGGATGGTGGTGAAAGAGCTGAAGAAGCAGCCCTGCAGTCAAGGCTTCGTAAGAGTTCTAGCCTGGACTTAAAACAGAACACAACAAAAATAAGCGAGCCAAGTTGGCAGTGAAATCTTGGACAAAGCTAACTGTGCCCTGCAGTGTGAGCTCTGCATGAGATGCGAATTCACCCCAGGTCTAACCAGACTCTGCTGGAGAAAATGCACGTTTTTTATCATCTCAGTAGGTTTATGCATTATGTCTTTTCAGCATAAGTTAGCTCCTATACCTTTAACTTGCAGGACAAAGCCATTGACCTGGAGCACATCACTAAACAGGAGCTGAATTACTGCTTTCTGTTAGACACCGAATGATTGTCACTGGGACTACATCCAGCTGCCTGTGAGGGATCTCCAGGAAGCCTGACACAGGTAGGAGCAGTTCTGCTTTTTGCTCACATTTGGCTCTGTATGCAGGTGGCTATATTTTCAGAGGAGCCTTCCCCACAAGGTTAAACCTCAGCTGCTGAGGCTGTAGGTGCAACTCACCGCAGGTGGTCCTCACATTTGTTTGTTAACTGTCAGTTTATTTGAAAACATTCAGTCCTTTCTAAGGGCCAGGATAAATGTTCCACAGAGTTTTTATTCTAGGTGGAATGTTTAGTTCTCCAGTCCTCATTATACGAGCGTGTGAAGAAACCGTTTGGGCAGAGTCAAGAATAAATATGCTTTCTAATCATAATATGTTTTCTCCGTGGTAGAGCTCACAGAGACTGAAAGCAACACTTCATTATATCAATATGCTCTAGTGGTTTAGTTCAGAAAAAAAAATAGGATTTACTTAAGACAGAGTAGTCTCAAAAAAAAAACAACCGAAAAACAACTCCTCTGAATCAAAGCATTCACAAATGCTTATATGAACAACAGTGGATACATAATAGACCGTCTTGACTTAAATAAGGAACAAAAGCTCTATTTTAAGCAATTCCCTATGGCTTAGTCTACTAAATGGCACCAAGAGACTACTTATCCTATTTTTTTTAGCATCTGGCTTTTGTTATTAAAGAGAATAAAAGCCATACCTTTAGTCTGCTTCAGTGGAAAACTAAGGGACACGGGTTGGCCAAATCCATTGGAGAGATTCCTGCAGAGACTTCTCAGCCTAGGAAAAAGAAAGGAACAAAAAAAAGATGCAGTTTAGCAGAAAGAGGCACATTTAGTCTTGTCTGACACATTAACTCTCACTACCCTACTGTAAATCTTCCCTGAACGCAACGGAAGAAATGTGCAATCTAATGCTTATATTCACAGGAACTTTTGCATTAGTGAAAATGAAGTGCTCTATCAAAGGCATTTCTTTCAGGAGTCTGAAGGGAAAGGAGGGATTCAATGTCATTTCACTTTCTGAAGCACAGTCTGGAGAGCGCACCTGAAGAACTGCAAGTGTTAGATGCTCCCACAGAGCAGAGGTATGGCATTTCCAAAATTAGTGCTTCCCTTCACACAGAATTAGTCTTCTGGGAATTATATATCTCCCTTCCTCACTGACACACACAACAGATATTTTAACCTTGAAACATCTTTCTGTCTTTCCTAAGCCTCTCTGAAACTAAGCCTTGGAATCCCAGCCCTTATCGGTGAGGCTGAGGAACTAGCAATTGCACAGTCTTGCTTTCGTGGAGTAATTCCAGCAGTCCTGGCTAATGCAAGGCCCCGGCTGTGCAGGAACAGCTCGAGTGGTCAGCCTCCCCTGGGAAGTAGGATATTAATTGCCAATTTTTAAAAAATAATAAATGTTTAACTCTTGTCTCTTCTAACAGGCATACGCCACTGGAATAGCCCTCCTCGTGCTGACAAGCAGATAAAAATTTTCTAGATGCCTCAGTTCTGGCCTGTGGAATAAAATAGGGAAGGATACAAGAAAGAATGAAGCAGCAGCACAGGTATTTATGACAGAGCAGAGGGAGGGACAGCTCCTTAATAGCCCTAGAGGAGGCTCTAAGACACTGCCTTTAAGGGCAGCAGTGGTGTGGGGGCAGGCTCTGAGCTGAGTGGCTGCTTGCTCTGTAGTCTAAGTGAATTGTGCAAGGACAAAAATGCCCTGTGGATTCCCTTAGCAAGCGGGTCTCACTTGTTCTCATTGGCAGTGTCTTGGAGCTTTTACGGCTCATTTTTAGGCTTGCAAGTTTGTTAGATAGACCAGATTTCAAAAGTGAATCCTTTTAGCTATTATTAGGGTGGTACTGGCAAGGAGACCACTTGTCTACTTTGGCTGGGGGACTGTCACCAGGGTTGGCCTCACTGAGGAAAGCTGTGCCCTTCTCCAGAGATGCTGCTCCCAGCTAAGATAACTGAGGTCAAAACCCATCCTTGCCCCCAGAAAGAACTCAGCCATTGAACTGAAGCAGTACTCTGGTATTTAAGTCCCCACAAAGGAGTTAGAGTAGCAGCTGCTGCTTCACCTCCTTCCCTTGTGGTCAGGCATGGACGTAAATTCAGTTTCTTGTGGAGGCACAGTGGAGAGGAGCTGCTGTATGTGCAGGTTCCTGTGGCAAAGTGGGACTGGGGGCAAGTCCAGGCATTCTAGATAGCTTTCTGCTAATACGTCCATAGTGTAGCATATCCTAAGATGAAATTAAAACATGTTGTTTTTACAAACCTAGTCGCAATCTGTCTGTTGGGTTGGATTATGGGAAAAAAATAAGTCAGTTGCTATTCATGTACGTGATGGAAATGGAGGTCTCTGGGGAGCCTGGGCAGTTTGCACATTTGAACAGAACCTGTGGGTCAATCATAGGAAACAGGGCGGTGAGCTAGCGCCTGGAGAGTAATGAGAGCTGGGTAATGGCATCCAGACAATTACAGTCTTGTGTTGGCCTTGTCTAAAATGGAAAAACCAACAGTCTAAAAGGCTATAACACTGATTCTGTAGAACATTAAACTATTACTTTATGCTGATGATATCCTACTGTTAATTAAGGACTCGCATGCTTCCCTTCTTGCCTATAATGAATATTGCTCTCTGAGTACAAAGTTATCATTGCACAAAATTAATGACTCTGAGACTGCAGTGATGCAGCTTTCTGGAGTTTGCCCTTCAGCCCTACTCACCTCATAGAATCTTAAGTGGGCACCCAAAAACACAGTACAGTTTGTTAGGGGCTGATATTAACAAAGCCCCAGACAATGTAATTAAAGATAATTTCAATCCAATTATCAAGCAGGTAGGAAAAGATTTGGAGAGATAGCGCTAAATAATAGCAAATACATGATTCACTAAACCAGATTCCACCCTCATTTGCAGTCCAATCAGGTTGTTAAAACAGAAATGAGGACATCATGTAAGTCAGCACCCACAGAATCACTGTCAAAAATGATCTCATGATGCTATTTTGCACTCACAACTAACATCGTGCATACTTTGAGCTTACTTTCAGTGCAAATGGACGTAAAGACCTATAAGTAAATTGAATAATCTTGGCAATCACTAATAGTCTATTATTTCCAATCCACTCCTAAGAAAATGACAGTAAAAAATGAATACTTTATCCCAACTGAAACTCAGTTTCCTTTTTAAGATAGGTAGGTTCAGACACAGTATTCAGCACTACTGAGTTTAACAAATTCTAACATGTCCTACTAAGTTCACATTTACCCACAGCCCAGAGGTTTCTGATGCTATAAGGAAAGCTGCTTTTAAGTCAGTGTAAAACTTCCTCAACAGCTACAACAAATAGAGTAAAAATACATTTCAGGTGACAGAAATCTCAGGGCATGAGAATGAATTAAAGATGTCATGGGAGACATTTGAAAAGTACTTATAGCTCTCAGAACGAGAAATGTTAATATTCCTCCTAAATGTCATATAATTGGCCCAATTTCATGCACCAGAATCACGCGGATTTTCATAGTTTTTGACTCCTAAAAGGGATAATTTTGAGTGAAAATGGCTGTATTTCAGGTAACCTTTTTTCCTGCCTCATGCTGTAAACTAATATTGCAGAAAAGATCCAAAGCACCCCCATGTGCTTGGCGTTTCAGCAGTAGCTTGAATGGAAATATCTTCCTGAAAAGCATATGGAGTCCTTTGTGATGAAAGGAATTCTATAAATATAAATCAATTATTTTTGGAGTGGCTTGAAAAATTAAATCGTGACAGACAAGTCTTATTCAAACAGTTTTCTAAATGGCATCATTTGGGGCCAGTCAAAATGTCTACAGAATTCATTTTATCTCTGGGAAAAGAGGCAGAAAAGATCCAAAGCACCCCCATGTGCTTGGCTTTTTTCAGTCTGTTGTGGGATCAGCCAGCTGGGCCAAGACAGCAGGCTTTTGCCAGGAAAAGGATCAGTGCTGTGGTGTATGATACCCATCTACCAAAACAGAAAGCCACAGGTGATAGATAAAGCAATAACACGCGTTTTACCATAGGATAGAGTGTTGGAAGTAAATAGAAGGTGTCATGAAAGAACAGTCTGGGCAGCAAAAGAAAAGGAGAACCGGTTGCTGGTACAGGAGTGCGAGTCATACTGAACACGTAAGTGATTAAGAAGGGGTATCATCCCACTATAAAACAGCTTTCATAACTGATTTACAGCAAACACAGGGATGACAGTACTGTAAATAGGTAACAAAGTTTGCAAAATTCAGCATTTGGGAATTCCTGCTCAAAAATGCAGAATAAGATGTGCGCTTTTCTCCTTCCCAGGTACCACAGTCACTGAATTATTGTTCTAGCAAATTTCTGCATGAGAAACTGCCACACTTCCAGGCTGCTCTGACTGCGCTCCCAGAAGTCACAAACTTTGTACAACTGCCACAGAGAAAAACTGAAAAGATGACAAGAATTGACTAATTCTCTGTGTTTCTAAATTCAACTCTTTTTAACCCCTCCAGCAGCGAGCAAACTCACGGTTCTATTCTCTGTCTTCTTCCTTCTTGACTGTTAACAGATCACAAGGCACTACAAATTATTACAGCTTTCTTCCTCACATTTCATAGAATCACTATGGCTAGAAAAGACCTCTAAGATCATCTAGTCCAACCACCAACCCATCCCCACCATGCTCCTCAATGCTGTATCCACACGGTTCTTGAACATCCCCAAGGACGGTGACTCCACCTGCCACTGCATCACCGCTCTGGCTGAGAAGTTTTTCCTAATGCTCAACCTGAACCTCCCCCTTTCATAGCTGGACTAGAAATTTTCCAGCAGAGACAGCTCACAGTGAAAGTTAAATACACAAGAATATCCAAATTAACAGAGACACTTGCAATAAAGACCTTATTAAGATGTCAACATTGTTTACGGATTGCGGAACAACTTACAGAACCTCAAGAACTTTGTACTCCCTCCTTCTGATCAGTGTTTGGTTGTTGCTTGGCGGATGCAGGGAATACATGTTTAAGACCTGCAAACTTAGAGGCAACTGTTAGTGCCTAAAGAACTGAAGTCATTGATGGCTAGAACACAGAAAGAAGGAAGCAGTGACGTGAGTTGAGAGGAATTCAGGACTCACAGACAGATGGAGCTGTTTCCCACCTGTAGGGCTAAATCTGGCATAGACAACAGCCCGCATTCAGCTGGCACTGAGCTGAGCTCCTGCCTGGTTGTGGGAATACCCTGCTTTCAGTCTTGGGTGAAGCCGGTCTGTGAGTCCAGACCTGGAAGTGAAAAGGACTCTTACGCCCCACAGTGTGAAAGAATTGGTGGGTACATGGGTAGGAGTGGCCTCCCTGGGTAGTCAAAGCAGCCAGCTTAAAAAAACTGAGCAATCACACTGATAAACAAAATAGACCACTGGTTAAAATAAATAATAGGAAAAAAAAAAAAAAAAGAAGCAGGAATGAATGGAGAAGGTTACTGCTAGTGTTCCTCCACAGCAGATTTGGGGCAACCTGTTGAGATAATTTACTGATTAGGTGTCGTGCATAACAAGGTAACGGTTTGTCTACATTCCCACATTACTCAAGGTTTTAAAGTGGAAGTTCACTGTGAATAGCTGCAGAAAGATCTGCCAGAAACTGCCAGATAAAATGGAAGATAAAGTTCAAGGTCAGTAAATGCAAAACAAATCATAGATAAAAAATGGCAGTAATTGTGCATGCTCAGTGGTACACTAAATCAGATAAACTTTCCTAAGAAAGAGGTGTGTCAGAGTTGATCTAAAAAGTAAACAAATTAGAGCTAAAAACAAAACAGAACAGGAGATATTGCTGTGCCACTGCAAAAATGTAACGTGCCAATGCACCCTGAATAGCAGCTACTGTCCTGGTCCTGGTCTCACAAAGGATCCAAGAATGACTGGAAAGGGTTCAGAAGCGGACAGTGAGATCAACTGAAGGAAACAGCTGCTTTCTGTCCAGGAGGAGTTACAGATGGGCCTTCCGTGCTGTGGTAAATGAATGACAGAAGGGGTTACATGGAAAGAGATCTCAGATGGCACAGAGTAGAGGAATAAGCTGGTTACGACTTGCTGACCCTCAGAATACAGGAATCAGAAGCTATCATGTTACATACTCAACACGAGGACTGGAAACAACAGACCAAGAATGCATGCTGTATACACTGAGGCACTCTGTGCTGTGAATACCAAAAATTTGTACGGATGCAACATGCAGTTGTACAACTCATACAGTACAAAAGATCAAGGACTAGGATAGGAAAGAAAGATGCTTTGACCAGCTTGGAGAGCCTCCAAGATGAGGCTTCTCTGGAAGCTGCAAGGATATCGTTGTACACCTGTCCTGCCTTTATCCTCTTCCTTGCCTGGGTGCTGACTGCTCGTGTGAGAGTGAGAGTGGTAAGTCCAAGCCAACCCCTGGGGTGTTACCAGGTGCATTTGTGGTTAAAGCACAGCCAGCTACAAATGACGGCAGAAAGACGTCCAGTGTGGTGCCAAACAGCATTTAGGGTGAAAATGGAGATTAAGAAGCCAGATGGAAAAGAAGACAGCAAGTTTAAGGGGATGGGAGCAGATGGACACCCCATTTTGATACACAGTTTGAGACTGCAGCCAAATCACAAGTGTGTCAGAGATGGAATGCTCATCCAGACATGAAAACAAATGCCTACGTGGGTTCCCAGCTGGGTATGAACAGAAGACAGAGCTGGGAGAGAGCTGCTCAGAGAAGAAAGAAAATGGGAGCACACAGTCTGCATTTCTGCTCTCCTAAGGAAATTATTCAGTGAAACATTATCAAAACTGTCAGAAATGGACTTGAAGTAGGGACTAGCTTCTTAATTCAGATCAGAATGGTGGAAGTGAAGCCATAGAATCAGGTATTTGACAGACCTTCACTGAAGTCAATATCCTTTAGTGCTGACATCCCTAAATTGCCTACTGTAAAAAGCATCAGTATACCTGTATTGGGTTTTACCTACTGTGCATGGTCTGCTTGGGTTTATTCTCTTTCACCAAAATAAAAAGCAAATCCAAACCAAAACCAACAACAATTGAACAACCACACAAAAAACAGCCTACCCTGAAACCTGTCTCCAAATAGCCTCAGCAGAAATCTGAGCTTTGTTGCTCTAGTTATTTATGATGCTGACAGGAATTACATTACTGAAGATGAGAGTAAAATACATACTTAAGCATTGCATTTTACTGTGTTCCCATCAGCCAATGTCTGTGCTGGAGCTGTCTCTGGTAGCCACAGACCTGTGTTGGCCCTATTTCTAGAGCTACCTAAAACTCAGCTTGCTGGCTTTGGAAGCTAACTCCTGCTCTCTAATTTTTGTCTCATCACCTGGCTTGTTGACTTCAGTTGCAAGTCCTCTGGGCCAGGGCTCATTTGTCTCCGCACAGTGCCTGCTGGGCTGCGGTCTTAGTCTAGGTCTCTAGGTGCCACCATACTATGAATGATGTGTAATAATCATTTTGTATTTGATCAGCTACATTGTAATGGCTTTTTTTTTCTTCTGGGCTTTAAACTTTTTTTTATTTGATTGCATCTTTGCCCTAATTTCAAAGATGGAAAAGAATAGATTTTCTGGAGAACAATCCCAAACGTCTTATCTACAGCTGATCTGCAATTCAATATAATGATTCTTTCTTTTTGATGATTTTTCTCCCTTTCACATTTGAATAATATCATTTGTGTGATGTTACTCAATCTTTCTGTTTTAATTTGAAATCCTATTTTTAATCAATTAGGAAAAATGACCTAATTAAGGGATAATTTAGGCCAGCAACTTAAACGTTGTTCTATAAAGTAGCTGCATTTAATGGGAAATGTGCTCAACTACTGTACTGTAGTGGCAAGTAATTTGGAAGAATCAGCCAATGGGATCCTCTGGCTGCACTTCAGAAAGGACAGTGGTGAAGCCCACGTCCAAAGCCGTTTGATGGCATGAGATTTTATTAATAGCTTTGCTACAAGCCTCAAGGTCCAGGTAACTTCAGCCCCTCATTACATCAGGCACTACCACACAATGAGTGACAGTGCTGGGATCGGCCAAATTGCCCCGAAGTGATGGGCGAAAAGCTCCACATGAGCCCAGGGTGGAGGACACGACTTGTCAGAACTTTGTCTAACGAAGCCTATGTGCTACCAAAGGTTGTTGAATGACTCACAATCCATTTTTGGGAAAGCAATTCCACTTTCACAGAGGACAGGCTACAGCTGGCAGCCATCTCCCCATCAGTGCTTTGCACTGGAGCAGCGCCACAGTGCAGCTGCTGGTAGCATCTGAAAGAAGAACATGCGCTCCTCCTGACATTTGTGTGCTGTCTTGTCTGCATTTCATTCTCAGTGTGGCTTTCAGCACTGTGTACTTCTGCTAGCAGAGTGGAAGAAACACTTGTTGCTCTGCCCTGGGCAACAACAGACTCTTGAGGGACCATAACCACCTAAAGTTGCTGCACTGCAGAGCCAGTATTGCTGGACAAACTTATCAGCGCATCATTTATTCATGCAGGCTCAGACTTTTTCCTCAGAAAACGACTCTCGGGGGAACGCTTCACAAAGGCCTATCCAGTGTACTGACAGAGCCCTTGCTGCATGTTTCTGCTTCGTGACAAAGAGCATCAGCATTGTATTCTGGTAAAAAAAAGATACCTGGAGAATACTTGCAGGCTCTGATCACTTTGGTTTTAGACTAATAATTTTTGTCACTAAATTTCATGTCATCCCTCTATTTATTTTCTGAACCTTACTGGTGAAGTCTGAACTGCAGAGGAAGCACTACTTCTACTGTGTGAGGCACTGGCAGGAGCCCAGGTACCTCTGAATGGACACTTCTGAGGAGGGCACAGAAGCTGGGTGGCAGGGAGGTTTAGTCCCTGGCTACCCAGCCCTTATTTCAGTCTCACACAGCAGAGCAGAGCAAGGCACAACAGCCATGGGAAATTCTCTGAAGTCGAGCTGTTAGCAAGGCCGGTGCTCTGCATATCACCTCTAAAATCAAGTGTGCCTGGATAAAAGGACTCACGGCTTCTGTAGTCAAATATTGAGTTCCCCGGGAGATCTATGTGAGCAGAGTGAGCCTCCCGCTCCTTCCTCTAAGTCAATAGTAGCAATGCATTATCAGATTGCCTATTTTCCCAGATACATTAAATCTAGTTTGACAAAGGTGAAAATGTTAGCTGTTTCCAGCCTGACAGAGTTGGCAAAATTCAAGACCCTTCAAAAGTATCAGCTTTGATTTAAAATTGTGTCATGCTTCAGGAGAGCGGCTGTGTGTTCGCCTAACCTGGTGGGCTCTGCAGTGACAGCTTCATTGCATCCTGCAGGCAGCCTGAGCTCCACAAAGGGCGGTGCAGGCTCCCCGTCTCGCTGAGACGCTCATGTATGAAACATGGCTCTACCAACGAGATCTTAAGATTTTCAGAGGATTTCAGCACAAGGCACATCCTGCCCTAATCCATCTTACATGGGGGGGCTGAATTGCCCTTTGAGAGGTGTCAACTTCCCCACTCTTGGTAACCAACAGGAAACACACATCTACTTCAAGACGCACTCTGCCATGTCAACAAAAGGTTGTTCCCACCGATTCCACCTAAAGACCGCCAAGGCAGAGTCTGCTGGACACATAAAGTACAGATACACCAAGGAGAGTGCAGTCAGTATCAGTATGCCTTAAACCCAAACATAAACATAGCAAAATAGTCTAACCCAGGCTATGCACATGCAGTTTGTACCATATCACCACTGCCAGTAACAGCCAGCAACGTGGTAAGACTTTGCAATGCAGCTGAGCAGGAGTGTCTAAATTATAAGGGACTGCAAAAGAGAAGACTGGAGACTTGGATTATAAAATAATAAACTACTTCTGGGAGAAGGTGAGATTCCCATTCCTTCATTTTGGGGGGAGGAGCAAAAAACCCCAAAAGGTGAATGCAGGAAGATGCCGTGCGCTGCTGTTCCAGCTTCCTTCCCACCACAAGGACCCGAGCCTTACAGACCTCCAGGAGCAGCAGCTTCAGCCTCACAGCATTCTATGTGCGCTGCTAATTTTTTGAGAAAGATTGTTTAAGACTAGTTGTTTGCAGTGCTAGTGATTGATAGCGATTAAGCGCGAACCACTGGCAACGTGCATTTGTTAATGAACGTCAATCTAGTAAAGTGCTGAAGTTTGAAACTCGCTTGATTTATCAGATGGTTAAACGCTCCCATCACAGCAACTCCTAATTCCCTAAGAGAGATGTGTTTATGATACACATCTATTCATTTGCAGCAAGCTGCTGTGTTTCCAGTGACCCACAGAGAATTCAGCACACAAACCCCACTGAAATTTAGGAAAAATTTCATTTCAAAACCTGTCCATGTTCCATCCAAACACATCAAACCAGAGCACTACCACAGTTTCAGCAAGCCATGACAGAGAAAATGCAGTTGTGTTACTAAATTCATACCCACTCCCTTGCACCCCAAATCCACCTTATGCAATGTAAACACAACATGATCAGCAAAATAAGGAGTGGAGAGGTAACACCCTTTCCTCTCTTCTTCCCTACGTTTGGGTTTTAAGGGGCTGCTACCCACAGCTTGGTGACGACACTGGGATTTGGCCATGACCAACCATTGTGGCTTTAACCACAGTGAGTCCTTTAAACTGTCAGCATTACTGTGTTTATCCTGACTAACTTGTGCTAAAGCAAAGCTTTCCTAACAACGTTGAAACCCAATAAAAATTACATGATACCAGCTGTGTTTATAATGAGCGCCACATTATTGTGGTACAACGGCTGTTGTGCAGTCGTCTGACACTGTTTCATAAGAATCTCTAAGAGAACTGAGTTCCGGCAAAGAAACAGGCAATGTCTGGATGCTGAAGCCAGAGAATATGCTTAGAACATAGGGCTTCTTTAGCTAAGGGAAATTAACCACTTCACAAAACTGCGAAGGAAAGTAACAAATAAGAAAAATACAACAGTCTGTGATTAAAAGGACAGGAAAAGCAAGGCAATCGTCCCTGCCGCCCCTGAAATCAGGGAGCTGTCCCAAATGCGTGTGTAGGAGAGGACTTTCTTCCTTAAAAGTAGAGGCAATCAGTGCTGACTAATCAGCACCAGGTGTTAAAGAGTCCACCACTGCAACCTGTGAGCGCTTACAAATTGCTGTCTTGACTGAGCATAACGATATTTTACAAAATAAGAGCTATGTACTTCAGCACAGAGTGCAACAGCCTGGTTTGTCTGTTTGTTTGCTTTACATCCAGAAGGGAAGGCTGATTTTTACAGAACAGCTTTGACTTCTTAAAGTTAATTTGGAACTACTTGTTTTCAATCAGCAGCATCTAAATTGGTGTCAAAGCTGATCTTCCATTTGTTCAAACGAAAAACATTAACGCCGCATCATTTTATTTCCACTTCTAAAACAAGGGCTGCTTACAAACTGTAGCGTGAACCCTAACAATTAGGCATACCCTGTACAACCTTAAAGCCATTGGAAAGTACAGAAGGGAGCAGAAAGAAAGGCTGCATTTGTGTTAGAGGGTGAGCAGCTTTCCCTTGTGACCGAGACGCGCTGCTTCTGCTCTGCCGAGATGGACGCCTGTCTGCTCAGAAAGCCCGAGCTGTGCGATGGGGTCAGCAGCACAGGTGTCAGGGCCAAGGCAGGGAAATGCACTCTGAATGGCTGGTGCCAGAGTGCACTGATTTAAGAGGTAAAACAAAACCAACAGGAAATAAACCCCACTGAAAGAGGATTAGGTGGCTGGCAAGATTATCCTATAAATAGGCCTCAGCTTGCTTCCTTTTAATAGAGCCAGGGGCCAAAGAGACCCATGTTTCCAGTGCTAATAGGCCTGGCTGAAGGCATTAAGACATTTACAGAGAATGGGAGGCTAAGGGATTAGAATTGATGGGAATTTACGGAGCGTTTGTGAATTAGCATCAAAGGATGTCTGACTCCATGGAAAGTTCGTACAGCAGAGGTAAATGGAGATACCATTATAGCAGAAAAATAGCACAAAAGTTTTTCTAGTTAAAACAATGCTGTTATTATTTAAATATAGCTTATTATACACGTATGTTAATTTCTCTCCTTTAAGAACTTTAAGATATAGAGCAGACTGGGAATTTCTATTCACTCTTGCTTATCATGGAAGCACAGGGGATATTAACTTTGGTAAGAGGATTACTGGATGCTCGGGGTCTGGGTCTTGGGTGGGACATCGTGGCATGACTGCAGCCTCCCCGGCCCATACAAATACCAAACACTGCAGCTGTGTGTGCTGAAGGAAGGCAGATGATAAAAAGCACACCTTATTTCAGGAAAAACAGCCTGCTAGAAGAGCAGCAACGTAATAAATGCAGAGGGATTCTGTGGCTGCAAAGCCCATTGCGTGCCAGGCCCAAGCAGTGCAATGTCCTGAGGGGTGTGCAGATGCTGAAAAGCAGTTTCTGAGACCGCGATGTCTGTACATATGCACTGCAAAAAAAATGGCTCACGCTCTGTCCTGCACTAATGGTCTCTGCCCTGAGAACACCTGAAATCAAAACCCAAACCAGTGCTTTTCTCCACAGGCTAGAAGCTGCGGTCCCAGGAAACATAGTGTTCATGTAATGAAAAATGCTTATCTATTTACAGCTTACTATTGTTCATGTTGCTGAGGTTACTCATGATCCTCCAAGGTACTTCACACTAACCATCAGTAGATGAGAAGCTTCAGCACACTGCGTACAGGATCATCTCCAAGACAGAAGTAGCAGCGGCATTTGTCTCATCTGGCCGCCACTGAATCAGACACTCATCGTACAGGAGAAAAAAGCTGGGACTGACTCCAAAAGACCTTCCAATTTCCCCTGTTTTAGTCCATGAGGACTCTATTACCATTAGTGTGGGAGGAATGAGACCTTGTCCTGAACGAGCTCAAAGACCTCTGCGGAATGAGGCAGATACTGAGTTCTGAAGAAGTGCAGCGTGGGGATTGATTCCGGACACCTTTTTGCACCCCACAAACAGCACCTTGGATTTGCCCACCAGTTGTAAGATACTGACCACTGCCATCAGACAGCTGATTCCAGCCTGCAGCTCTCGCTCACTGCAGCCTTGCCCCACATGAACACATAAAACATTGCTTCTGGCAGCGAGCTGGGGACACCTATCCTTCTGCGCTGAGGAAAGCAGAGAGGGTAAACCGTGCAATGGGGTCAGGAAACCATAAACTGCAACTGTTACAGATGCTCTCCTTCCACTGAATAAGACTGCATGTATCACCCTGACCATGGCAGCACCTGCAATGTGGCTGGTTCACAACATATTCCTAATGGAGATGCCTGCTCAATGAGCAAAAATGGTTCATCCCAAAACAGCAGTGCTGCTGTCCACTCTGATGCTTCATCAGAGTAAAAGCTGGAGCACCCGTGTTCTCTGTGGGGTGGGCTTCCTTGGGGGGCTGTCACTTCACATCTGAGTGTAAAACCCCTCCACATATTTAAGTAAGGAAGTGGGGGGAGTATGTGTGCATTTCAGATAGACACAGTCATTCGTTGAGACTATGACGGGAGAATAGCTGTGGTCAGAGAATGGACAGGGAGCTTGGGGGACACAAACGCCACTGGCAAAAGAAAAACTAACAGGGAAGGGGATCTGCAGCCCGAGAGGCATCAGCACAGCATGCTGGCCTGCACACATCCTCTGCCCACTGCAAACAGGCAGCTCGCTGCCAGCATGTGGCCACAATAATGCTCCAGAAGCAGCAGCTACTCACTGCCACGGCTTCCTGGCTATTACAGGAACATTATTAATCATTTCAGGACTTCATAATGTTTTGATGGACAGATAGCGTGAGGTAGGATCCAATAACATCTGTTGCTACTAAACTAGTTTTGCATTATTAAATCAGATCAAAAGTGGCAGAATCTCACCTTTAGCAGATCTGATATTCCTGGGGACAGCCAAAACTTTTTAAATGGAGCTAATGGTTATTCACCCTTTGAAAATAAATACCAAACTCCACTTGGAGGTCGCTAGAGAGGACAGCGACGTTTTCCTTGGTAAAATCAATGTAATTACTGAAAATCCTACAACAGCAAAAAAAAAGAACAAGCGAACCAAGTCTCCGCTGTGAGGATAAGGGGCTAACCCCTGTGCTGCCGTAAAGTGACTTCAGTCTGAAGAGTTCAGAAGCAGAGCTGTGCTCAAGAGAGAACTTGATTTTGTCTATTCATATTGATTTGCATCATCTGAAGATCTGCCCCTATATCCCTATAAGATTAGGAATGCATAGTGCTGTGAAGTGAACTGTATAATTCAATATTTTATCTTTCCTTCAGGCAGGCAGGCAGGCAGGAAGTATGCTCCAAGGTAAGAACTAATCAGTAGAGTTGAGAGAATAATTTACAGTGGAATAATTTACTCAATGAATTTAGCTTCTTATCTGCTCAGAGACTTTGCAGCTCTGGAAAGCAGAAGACATAATTGTGGGGTCTCTATTGCTCGCAGTATCTCAGGCCGATGGCTGCACGTCGGGCTGGGCTGTGTAGGGCTGATTAATGCTCGGGCCTTTCCTCCCTGACAGGGACTGTAATTTCCTAACTAGAAGGAACTGAAGAAACCCGAAGCACCTACACCTTTCCTGTGCAGACTTGCATCAGCCTTACTTTAGCCTTAGTTTCTCACTGCAGAAAGTCACGTTGGCAGCAATGCTTCATGGGATCATAGAATCACAGAATCGTTACAGTTGGAAAATGCTCTCTAAGATCACCCAGTCCAAACCCTAACCCATCCCCACCATGCCCATTGACCTGTCCTTCGGTACATCTCCACAGTTCTTTAACACCTCCAGGGACAGTGATTCCACCATCTCTGTGGGTCTGCTGGCAAACAGAGGAGAATAGCAAAGATGCTGACAGGTAGCAGCTAAGCAGGTGATCAAAGGGTCTTCCCAGTACAAGCTGTACACTGGAGCGTGTGTGTAAGACATGAAATACGTTTTTGTCTAGTCTTTCTATGACTCATATGGATAGCAAAATGAGAAAAAAAACGACATGTGTCTTATCACACTGCAAGGATTATCTGTCCCCTCTGAGATCACCTCCGCCTGTCACGTACACATTTGTACAAGAATTAAAACTCTATTACAGCCATATAGCACAGATACTGTTTTGTAGCTTCCTAAGAGCCATCACATGCAGGAAACAAGCACCAAACCCAGCACACACTGAGTGCATCAGCATTAGCCTCACTGGGAAGAAGCAGCATTTCTAGTGGGGCAGCCAGCACAGAAACCCCACAAACCACCGGGAAATGCTGATGTCTGTGCCAGAGAGCATGACTCCCAGGAAAAGGACACACACTGGCACCTGGTCCCGACAGGGCTGCCAGGAAGGAAGCCTCAGCTTTCCCCTGTCTAGACGTACCATCACCACGTGAGCCATCTCCTGCCGTCATCCCCTGGGGGCTTCCAGCAGACATGCCGGGAAGCAGCTTTCCCCGATAACACTCTTTGGAGAACGCAGTTTCAGCAACTCCTTGCACAGCAGAAAAAAACCAAAAAGATTTAAACCAGTTGGGCAGAGCCCCAGGGGAGTGTGGGGTAGAAGCCAGCTGGTTATACGGGTGAAGGTAAAGGCAGAGATACGAGGAGCTGGGATCAAAGCAGAGCGAGGCCAACTGGGTGACCACAAGTTTGCAGGGCTCCTGCACCCAAGGGCTCGCTATCGTATCCCCTCCTCTGCAGGGGAAGACTGACTTAGATTCAAACACGGCAAATTTAGAATCAAACGTAGCTCTGTTCCTTCTGCCCTGCCTTTGGCATCTGACTTTGTATCTGGGTATTTGATGCTGTTTCTTTTGACTCAGAATACTAGGTTTCCTCCTCAGGAACTGGGGCCGACAGACCTATTTAATCTTTCATATTGGCCACAGTGATAACTTCTTATTAAATATTTCATGTTGTTGTACCGATAAAGAGCATAAGACAAAACTTGGCATGAA
Source organism: Bambusicola thoracicus (assembly GCA_002909625.1). Classification (NCBI taxonomy): domain Eukaryota; kingdom Metazoa; phylum Chordata; class Aves; order Galliformes; family Phasianidae; genus Bambusicola; species Bambusicola thoracicus. Next base: position 2,385 of record PPHD01004313.1, on the reverse strand, counting down.
TACTATCCAGAAGAGCATCTGCTTAAAAATAAAACACTTGGAAGAATCAGGAAGGAAATAAGTAGCCATGTGGCTGGAAAAAATGATTCAAGGTAAGCAGGTCAAGCCTATAATGAAGTGCTTATAAACAACAATAAAAACATCTGAACGTTTCTACTATGCATCACCTTGTTGTTTCACAAGAGCCTTCCCAGTATCCATACCTGGTGGTCTATTGCTGTTCTGTGGTGCCAACGTTTATAGGAGCCCTATGTACAAACAACTCCCCTCTGGAAAGGGGAGTTCTAACAAGGAGTCATAAAGAGCACAGTGGCAGCCAGCACAGTCAGCGGGATAACAATCCCAGGTGCAGGCAAGGTTCCCACAAGCTGACCTGGCTTTGGGTTGCCATACTGTCCAGGGTGGACCTATAGAATCATAAAGGCTGGAAAAGATCTCTAAGATCATCCAGTCCAACCATCCACCCATCCCCACTATGCCCACTGACCATATCCCTCTGTGCCACATCTCCATGGTTCTTGAGCACCTCCAGGGACAGTGACTGCACCACCTCCCTGGGCAGCCCATGCCAATGTATCACCACTCTTTCTGAGAATAAAGTTTTCCTAACACCCAACCTGAACTTCCCCTGACACAACATTAGGTCATTACTTCTGCCTAATGGGTCTGTCTTTATCAGTGCTTCACTGCTGGCCCAGAGTTTCTCCAGCTGCATGTGAAGAGGGAGGCTGCCCTGCTGGCCAAGCACCAAAAGGAGATGCAAAGCAGCTTGCTGCTCTGCCATTCGGAGGCCTTGTAGAGGAGGCCTTGTAGAGCCTAGCAAAGGATCGTTTTCTCAGCCTGCTTGTGCTGTAAATCTTATTCACTATTTCCTTGCTATGCTCCTTTTTTTTTTTTTTTTTTTTTTTGTATGCAGGCTTATGCAAGACTGTGACTTTGGTCATTTGGGTATTGGCAGCCCAAACATTCATTCCAGGGGTCTGAATGTGGCAGTCCCTTTCTCAGACACTGTATGATAACAGTAAGGGCTGACATCCCACCAGTATTTATGTTTCCCATAATGTAGGCCAGTGTGTGCTCTACAAGGGCCTGCAAAGGGCTAAGCACAGCTGGTGCCTGGGGTTCCCAACACCCCTCACACCGTGAGCTGTGATCCACTGGTGTACGGCAAACACAGCTGCTATGTTAAAAGAATAAATAACTTCAGACAGAGAGCTTAAAGACCTCATACTCACTGGCAAAAAAATGAAAGCAGAGGAAAAGCAACCACTAAGCAATTAATTGAAAAATTATTGGCAGACCAGGCCGCTGCCTTTAATGATAACTGATAATAGGGCCAGTCAGTGCTATACAGCAGGATAATACAAACACACCCTCTAGAGTGGAAGCACAAAACGAGACATACTATTATCATAAATAGATTAATTAAATAGAAAGAGAGCATTAAAGAACAGGAGGTTATTAGCGTGCAGGCAATAGCCTATTACAGCAGCACAGCTGATGAATGCAGGTAACCAGGAATGCAGCACACAGATGTGGAACCAGAAGGAAGAAAAATGTTTGGGGAGCTGCAAGGCAATGACCTCCCCCTGCAGCTCCTCTCAATGTCTGTGTGGGAGCTGCTGGCTTCAGGGCTGTGTGGCTTAGCCAGGAGCTCTCTGCGGGCTGGAACCTGAAGGGCACAGGAAAGACATGGCCAAGATGTGGCCAGGCTCCTCCACCTGTCTGACAGAAAGCTTCTCAGCTTGTGCTGAGAAATGACTGAGGCACGCAGCAGGGAGTTAATAAAGTTTCAGAGAGAAACACTTTGAAAAATGAGCCAGTGTCACAGTTTATCACTAATAAGAGTTTTCCTGGTGAAAATAATGCTGCTGTTCCCAACTGCAATTTGTTTGTCAACTGCACGTTTCCCATCAGTAAAAACCTTCGCTATTCAGAAATACTAAACAAAGTTCCATGTTGGGTGTATGCAGCAAGTAACACATGTAAATACAGAATTTCCTAGAAGAAACTTCAGGAATGCTGAGTGCACAGCTTATATGACAGTAATCATAGAGTCACGGCATCATTAAGGTCAGAAAAGATCTCTGAGTTCACCCAGTCCAATCATCAACCCATTCCCACCATGCACACTGACCATGTCTCTCTGTGTCATATCTTCTTGAACACCTCCAGAGATGATGAGTGCACCACCTCCCTGGGCAGCCCGTGCCACGGCATCACTGCTCTTTCTGAGAAGAAATGTTTCCCAACCTGAACCCAACCTGAACCTCCTGTGGTGCAACTTGAGGCCATTAACTCTTGGCCGACCACTGTTACCTGGGAGCAGAGGCAGGCCCCCATCTCATCACAGCCTCCTTTCAGGCAGTTGTGTAGAGACATAAG
>PPHD01004312.1:6410-28859 GCA_002909625.1 Bambusicola thoracicus | reverse complement strand
TGGGCAACCTGTTCAGTGCGGCACCACCCTCTGCAGGGGGGAAAAACTGCCTCCTCATATCCAACCTAAACCTCCTCCATGTCAGTTTAAAACCATTCCCCCTTGTCCTATCACTATCCACCCTCATAAACAGTTGCTCCCCGACCTGTTATGTGCTCCCTTCAAGTACTGGAAGGCCGCAATGAGGTCTCCCCTGAGCCTTTTCTTCTGCAAGCTAAACAAGCCCAGTTCCCTCGCTTGCTATAGACAAGAACAGGCAATTCACAGGCATGTCATCAGTCTGGAAGATTTTATCTGGCAACGTACTGCATTCACCTCAAGCTCCACAATATCTTGGACCACAGCAGTTGCCATTAATATTACACTAATCCTCAAGGGTGGGCTCGCTCTGACACACACTCATACAGCCATGTCCTGAAGTCAGATTGCATCTGGTAGGCAAGCACAGTTACAGTAAGGTTTTTGAGCAAGTCTGAGCTCCTGAACAAAATAATGACAAGCAGCCACCTACACCAGTACAAGAAAATCCCATAGCACACACTGCTAACAAGAGCTAGCTTTACCCTGACACCACAAAGACTCTTGCCAAAACAGGGCTCCCTCTTTGAACCTTCTACCTTCAGTGTCATCTCTCTCCCTCCCCTCTTGTAGCACTCAGCTCACTAGCAGTAAAAAGCCATCTTGTTGGCTTCTCAGCATGGCAATAGTGCTGCCTTTCGACCTCTTTCTGAAGAGCAGGAGTATATTAATTTCTAATGGCAAGCCCTCACTGCATATTAATAAGTCAGCGAATGAATAGCACATACTTTATTATTGGTACTGCAGCTAGCACAACAAGCTAAGGTGACAGACAAGTACTGGAAAAAAAACTAAACTGTATCATAAAGCTTACATATGCTCCAAGTTACTGAAAAACACATTCCATCCAGGCAGCTATTTTAGGCTTCCATAAACCGACAGGTGTCTACATTATGCTTACATTATAGCCCTTAATCTATGAAATTGGATTTGCAGCCAGCGCTTCGTGAAGAATGAATGTGCCTAACAGCCACAAAGACCTATATTCTCTGTGTGGTTAACTGGCATGAATTTGTAGGACACAGACACAACAGAAGTGCCCACATGCTCCTTCTAAATTTTCTCCAAGTTGTAATGGCCACCAAGTAGAAGGAGGGTTGGTTTTATTTTGTAGTTATTGTTCTGTGTGTCCGTGCACTTAAGCAAAGCTTTAGCAATATGTTATTTTTTCCTTGGAAAGCTGAGCTGCTACCAGCATATTTAAATAGCAAACGAACTGCTGTTAACTCAAAGAGAATCTAACAGCTAATGATTCAAGCATGGGTTAAATAAAAACATTATCAATGGTTTCCCTATTCAGTATGTCTGTTTTGACTGTAAAAACAAAAACTCACCAGCTGTACAGAAAGGATTTTTCCCGCAGTCTCCAAACAGAGCAGATTATTTCACCACAAATGTTGGCAAGTCTTTGTCTGACAGACAGAACTCCTTACTTGGTCAAATCTCTTCATCAAGGACCTGTTCACAGAAAACACTTGGAAGGTTTTACTTATTCTAGATAATATATATGGATTAAATCACTGTAAATTATTGCTAGGTTCAAGCTGTCTGGAGAATTCAACCCTGAACATAAAGTTATTTCATCAGGATGGTTCCACAAACGATCTCTGGAATTAAAATTAGCTCTTTCACTGTCAGTCTCCTACTGAATCCAAGTTACCAAGTACTCTTTATCATGCAAACTTTCATATGTCCTCCTCCAGACCCTAAAACACAACCAGCAAAACAGTGACTTTTCAGCAGCATGACTACATTTATTCACGGGATGACAGAATGTCCTGGGTTGGAAGGGACCTCAGGGATCAGGAAGCTCCAACCCCTCACCACAGGCAGGGCCACCAACCTCCACATTTCATACCAGCCCAGGGCCCATCCAACCTGGCCTTGAGCACCTCCAGAGATGGGGTATCCACAGCCTCCCTGGACAACGTCATGCTGTTATCTCCCTTTTAAAATAATGAAGCTGAGTTGTTGAAAGCTTGAATAGGTAATTTCAGCAAACTCCCAACCTAGGTTACAACCATCAGATCAGACTGCCTGGCCATTGATGCTCTAGGTAGATTACTTCCCTCTTATTGACCGTCACAAATTTCTACGTCGCTGTATGACACAAACACCAAAGGTGAACAAAGAAGAGCTCACAAATTCTGCAACGAACACTTAGCAAACTTCTCAGTGGAAGATGCAACTCCTGCCTGACCTTATTATCCCTGAACTAGAATGGAAGTTGGATTTAGCAAATAAAAGGAAAAAAAATAAATAGAAGGAAAGAAATGTATGCTTTATTCCAGCAAAAGCATTAATCCTTTCTGCCCTTTTAGGAACTCGTTACTTATTTCCCTTAAGACATTGAGCAATAAATAGAGATTGCATAATTCTAAGTAACAGAAAGGAAACTTTGCTTTGCTTTTGTTAGGATATAGGAGTTACCATAAAAACAAACCCCTAGAACAGATTAGTTTCTTATTCCCCAAATATGGAATGGAAGGGATGCATCCTTCACCAGGCTTCTTTGAAAACTGAAAGAGGTTAAAAAACAAAATAACAACGTCTGTCCAGCACACTCAGATGCTTTTCCTAAAATTCTAAAGGAAAACAAACATTAAATAATAAAGGGATCTCTTAAATCAAAGAACTCTTCTGCCTCTGTGAATCCTGCCAGAAACACGAGACAGCGTTCTGAGATGCGGGAAGCACTCAGCGTGGTGGCAGAGGTCAGCCTCAGACGAGGAGCTATTCACTGAAGAAGATGGTGATGTCAGCTCTGAACATGAGATGGAAAGGATCCAGGAAACTCGTTAGTTCTGCAATCATTCAGGGACAAATATTTAACTGGGGATTCAGCACAGAGACCAACGTGGAACTAGGAAGGGATTTCTGTAGAGATGCAAAGTAGGAATTATATAAGAAACGCAGGTCAGAGTCCAAAAGCAATAGGTCCTGTTCTGCTCGTTCCTCTGGCTGCTCCACCAAGACTGAAACACCTGCATCACTCGGGCTCCTGCATTCTGCATCAACTCTACTGAGGATGAAGCATCACGGCTCATTTACATGGGAGCTGGGCTCTGAAAATGAAGAACTACGGCCTGAAGGGAAAACATAACTTCAATGAAATTACTGTATGTTTGAACCCACTGTAGCCTGATTGCACTACCACAGCGTAGGTCCAGAAGAATGGGAATTGCATTCTACTGGCACTTTTTACACACACACAAGCAAGGCTGACCCCTGTGAGCAGCTAATTGCTGATGCTCTGAGCTCAGAGCAGCCCAACTCAACCATCTTTCAGCAAATGAAAGCTTTAGTATCTGAGCCTCATTTCTCTCAAGCACTGTTTTCATAGCTGTCATTATATATATATATTTTTTTTCTGGAATATCAACAACCATAACCTACTTTAAAAACTGCCACCGAGTATCAGCACAGCTTTCTCGCTTTGTACTCCCAGTGTCACACTTAGAGGCAAAATCAGCTCAAAATGAGTAGTTTTCTTCCAGAAAAAAAGTCACACTGGGGCTTTCTTTCTGTGGGAAAACACAAGTCTTTGATACCCCAAATGATACGTTCAGATAATTCCCAGTTTCCAGTACTACTCTCCACATTAGGTTATTTTCTCAAGTGCATTTTGTAATGCTATGCATCAGCATGAGTGGAAAATTATTCCCCTTGATGTGGTGTACACGTCCATGCACAAGCACATAGGTACACGTGCACATACATTAATGTGCATGGAACCGTGTGCTATTTACACAAGCTAAGTGTAACCAGACTGTGATTAGTACCTAAGGATACACAAGGAAATGCTGTATCTTGGAGTGACAAAGGAGCATTCTTCTTCCTCCCTCTGAATTAGCTGGGTTTTAACACAGGCCTTCTGTCTTAAGAAAAAAACAGTTATGTTTGGGGATGACTGCCCTTTGAAAGTTCGTTATCTACATTCAACAGCCAGAAACCTTCCCAGAGTTATCAAGAAGTATATTCATCCAGGACTGAAGACTGGCCCAGAATTCTCCAACCTCACTTTTGAGAAGAGGACCTGGTAACAAGTTCTATTACACTCAAGAGAAAACTGAATATAAAACTCATGTCTTAGCAATTTAAGTGAAAGTGTTGCCCTTCTGTATGGCTGAAAGCTTCACACTGTGCTGAGAATAAACTTGCAGACAGCAATGACAGCTGTGGGAATGATGCCACATACGAAAACGTTTAAACTTCCCTCGCAGATGACAACAGGAGCAGTCACCCAGCAAGGCAGTGCTCTGCTCAGGTACAGGTCAGCTGAGACAAGTAGAAACATTCTGGAGTAAGGCTCTAATTCGAGGGGAAATAAAGCCAAAGTCAGTTTTTGAGGGTAATCCTTTAAAGTAAGGGAGAACGCTTAAAAACAAAGATTAAAATTAAGAAACGATTAAATTCCACACTAAGCTAATCCACTTAATCCATAAGCAGAGATATATCTTGCCAGAGTAAAACTGAAAGCTTCAAAGCGATCTCTAGAAGTTAGGGAAAAATGCAAAAGAAAGGACAGAAATCTGCATTAGGCACCTCCTGCCCACATCAGTAGTAAAAAGCAAATACCCACACTGAGCCATTTGCACAGAGTAAAGGTTAGCGTATAGCATACATCACCTTTACATTAATTCACCTCAAATTATGTGAAAGACACTGCACTGTGACATTCTCTGAGATTCCTGCTAATCATCAAATCTGGAAAGTGTGTGTTTTTAACAAGATTAGAGGAAGACGTAGGGAAGCAGCCGTGATCTGGAATTCTTGCTATGACTACTTGCACCTATGTGCTGAAGTCTCAACCAGGTGCAAATTCAGGAAGCACACCCAGAAAGCACACAAGGCAGCTGCAGCAGAGCTGTTTGCTGTCCTGTCTCTGCAGAGCCACAGAGAGCAGTGTGAAATGCCGGAGTGCTGCCTGCAAGAAGGATGGCACGGTACAGCAGGCGGGCAGCCCGTGGCCCTCAGTGCCCATCCTGCATGCCTGGCTCCTCAATGCTGCCCTCAGAAAGGCTCCTGCAGGATCCCATCCTCCCCCCCAGACCAACGCACAAAACACACCGTCTTATCCAGGAGTACGTTTTAGCCCCCTGTACCTGCCTTGCCTTAGCCAAGAGTAGAAAAATGTTTGCATAGGAAGCAAGGAATGTATTTTCTCAGTACATGCAGCCCATCGAGGCCTGAGGCTGCACCAGAGGCTAATTCACAAGACAGGGATAAACACTGTGTGCTTTGCAGTGAAACACAGAGCGCACATCGGACACAGCTCCGTGTGCACATGTTTACTTTCTGCTGCAAAGATGCCATGATGTCAGCTTCCCCGGCTGCTCCCCCAGCTCCGGGCAGGGAACGGTGGGTGCAGGAATGGCTGGAATGCATTTGTTGCAGCACACATTTCTGCTCCGCAATCACTTGGCGTTTCCTGTCAGACTGCAGGGAGAAAACGGGCTTCTTTTAATAGCCAGTGCTTTTCTGACTAATCTTCCTTTTTAAGGGAATGGGAAGAGGGGAGAAGTTCTATTAATGCAAATTATGTAAATGAAAATTATTTTTCCCTTTTTTTTTCTTCCCATTACTTTACTCCTTTTTACACAGGGAAGCAAGCATGTATGTCTCCATATCTTACCCATTATCTATACTATACCTAGGTGCATACCTGCAGAACAAAGACCCCGGGGCCCACGCAGTAGCACTGCAGGGCTTCTGCAGGGCTCATAGTTGGGCCAGAGAAGGCCAAGGGCCTGCACTGCTTCCCAGGGACTGTGCCACGTTCCCAGGGAAGGACTGCTGCTCCTCAAAAGGAAGGAACCTGGTTTGCGTCTTTTCTTTTTTGACATGCTCCACTCTACTACAGTTAATGCTTTAAAAACCAGTTTCTTACTCCAAGCTGTACAGTTGTCTCATATGTGGCATTTTTATCTGTCAGTTGACATCCGAAATCCGCTGCTGCTCTACAAGGCTCCACTTTATATTGTTAGATATATTCCTTAAATGCCACGTACAGAGGTTACCGCCTCTGAATATCTAAAAGCAACTGCAGCTGTATCTACCTAAAAAAGGAAAATGAGTTCCATTTATATTGTATTCACAATGCTAAACCAAAAGCATCCATGGATTCCAAATTATTGAAGTATGCAGCTATTTTTGCTTCCGCTATAATTGTGATGAAAATAACCACCGAAAAATAGTAACGTATTTCATAACAAGCAGCGCAGTGTTAAAAGCCCATCCCGGTTCTCGTTGATATTTTCTCTGGCTTTTTCAAAGCAGGAAGATATGAATCTGCAGATTATGATTCTGGAGTGTTTACGGCATAAGTGGAAAGTCACAAGACTTGCAAAGCACTGCCCTCAAATATCCGTACCCCAGATTGCTCCGTTCTGATAAGAAATCAAAGGGAAGCCAGGGATAGGCTCAGCACATCCCTATCCTTGCTAGAAACTTCCCACGAGGGCATTTTCACTTGATCACAGGACAGAACGTTACGTTATTCTGGCCATTTCCAACCTGGCTTCTTCCTACCGCACAGTCCCAAGTTTGAAGTACCATTTTAGCATGAACTGACAAAGAGAGGAAGGTCATCCATTCTCAACACTGCCACCCTTCAGCATTTCGCATGGGCTCCCGTGCAGTGCCGTGCTGTTCCTGCTAGCTCTAACCTCTCTGCTGTTTACAATCTTGGAATGTTTGCAACTAGAAGGCAAAGCTGCACAAATTGTAAAGAGAAAAGTCAGCCACAGAAAGGTGTTAAATAATGGCACTTTGAGCTACAACAGCGACACAAAACACTTTCACAAGTACATTTTTGAATGCAATAATATAGAGTGTTAGTTAAACAAAGATGTTGGCACCACAGAGACTGTAAAATTATTCAGAATGAGTGCTCATAAGGGCTAATGTATGGAGAGCACTAAGTAGTAAGTTTAATTTGAAAGTTCACTTGCTTTAAACTGCAAGTCAATAGGAAGCGTTCTGTGCCCATATCAGTGCACAGACCCAAATGGCGACCAAGTGCACTGCCCAGACACCCACTGAGTCAGTGCCTCCCCACAGCACCAGGCCTGGGGCTGATGGCCGTTCAGACCTTGCTATGAAATATGAATTTATTAGGAAAGAACAAATATTCCACCACTGCAAATTGCAACAGGCTGTTGCTCAACTAACCAGGGCTATGCATTTCTTCCTCATAGCGACCACATTCCTTAATTCACATCATCAAAGCAGCTACCCTTATAGCGAGTGTCATTAGAGGCTATCTCGCAAAAATTCAAAAGAAAAATGGCAGGGTTTTGAATATTTACTTTGCAGAATTGATCAGGTTTTTTTTCTGTAGCGAAACTTTCTTTAATGGTCAATATCTCCACTTCCAAAATAAGCAGCCAACCTTTCTGCCGTTATTTTGTCAACCTCTGGCAGTATCCCTGCTCCTGGGAAAAGAAAATCTCCCCTTCTGCTCCCAGGGATTTCTACCCCACCCACATGCATTAAAGGAACATCACATGGCTCAACAGAAGTGAAAAGAACCAGACATCACCGGTGGGACACCACACATCCATCAAAGTGGCAAGGCTAACAGGATCACTGCCAGCAGCAGCACATCTTCTATTCTATGATTTTTTAATGATTTCAGGTGGGATAATATCAGTGTTACTGTGAAGGCAGTGTGGAACTGGGTCTGGCAGGTGGGACCACGTCACATTTGTGAAGCTCCAGTCTGCCCGTTTGAAACAGCTGAGAACCTGCCCATAGTTCTGCTTCCCCAAAACAGCCAGAAACACATTAGGGTTGTTTGGGGAGAGCATCATTGTGGAAAATGAAGTAGAAAGGATTAAACTGCAAAACATACATGATCTGCTAATGCTTTATAGCAGTTGCACGGCAGAGGAAAAGTGGAGTGATCTTGAAGACAAAACTGTCCCTGCTGAGAAGATACAGGTTGCAGCTAATTGACAGTAAAGCCAAAGTAACTCTGAAGACTCCACTGCTGCTGCCTGAGATCTGTGTCAGTACCATCTCATTTTCCTTAATAGAATCTCACGGGTTTCTTAAAAGGTTGGTCCAAAATCAGATGTCCTACCTTCCTTAGGTTCTATACTGACCTAGTTTTCTTTACTGTTTGAATTTTAGGGTTAAATTCAGAAGATTTACTGTGTTATTAAATTTGCCATTACTTCTGTGTCAACAGAGACTATTCACAGCCTGATGGAAAAAAATTAAAAATCCTCCTGATTAATAAAATATATATGTAAGCATCTTTGAAACCATCTATCCATTAATGTATTTTCAATTTATTTCAATGCAGCTGATGACAGACAGGCTGTCCTTAGTATGCATCTTTCCAAACTTTTCATTTTCCTAAATCACACAGTAGTAACAGCGAAGCTGTAATGCTGATAGCCTTCCTTCCTGCTGTGTCAGCACTCAGCTGGTTAAACTTTGACCCCCGGGGTTCTCACCGCCCTTAGAACAAACACTGCCTGCAGAACAGCCAGCTTCTTGCATCCACACGTGAGCAAACACTGTCACTGAGCCAACACATAGAGAGCTATTGAACAGCTTAGATCCTTCCATTGCAGTCAGAAAGCCATTTTCTGTACATTAAGAAGAAACTAGCACTGTGCACGCAGGTGTTTCCTATTATGCAGTAATATGTTTTTGCCGCTCCAAAAGTGCACCCACGGGTGCACAGGATCTCCATCTTCCAGCACTACTGGCACCGAGTGGCACATCGCGGCTGTCACACCATAAGGGTGATGCTGCAGGCAGCTCCAGCGCTCCAGCCTTTGTAGGCAGAACAGAACATTTCCCAGGAAAAAGATCTGATTTTAACACCCATGTGCTTTTCTCCTGCCACTACGTGTCCAGTAAAGTGCTGAAGTAGGATTTTAAGCACTGTGCAGTGCCCAGTGCCCACATGCACACACAGTATCTGTAAGAACCATTCCTGTACTTGGTCTAGGAAAGAAACACAAATGGAAAGCACAAACGAACAAGTTGGGTGCTGAGGGAACTCTCCCAGGAGAAGACTGAAATGTAAGAACCTACAGTAGGCATCCGCATCACCAGAAAAAGATTGTTTAAGGATCTGTAAGCATCCAGCAAAGTACAGAAAGATACAGAGCAGAGGAAGCAGAACATCAGCAGCCCTGCTGTGACAGAGGTGGGGGTGTCAGAATGGTTGTGACAGCCACGGCCTTCCACAAATGTGCAACCAAAACGTTAACCAGTCTGTACTGAGATCAGATGTGGCTCTATGAGATGTATGCATATTCCTATCAGGCAGTGTTGAAGAAACACATGGGTGCCACTGGCCACTGCAGGCGGCTACTGAGAAAGAACTGTTCTCCTCACTCCAGAGCACACAGTCACGCAGGGCTGCCCCATGACTCAGGAGAGCACAGCCACGCACAGTTCTTGGCACGTGCACAGAGTATCTGCTCAGCATAACCCTGCTCAGCTGTCCTCACCAGGAAAGGGAATTTTTCAAATGTCCCTTACCCCATTTGCCAGGTTTGGCTCAGCTTTTGTAAGCAAACACAACTACAGCACTTCACGTCAAATTAGCTAATAGACAGATCCCTGAATATAAAACAAGAACACCTACGGATGCATACAGCATATGTAACTTGCTGTAAGAAGATGCACTGCCACCCTGCACAATAATTAAAATACGACTGGGAAGCAGATAAGTGCTATAAATGCTTCCATTTTTATAACGTATTATGTTTTTGCTTTCTGTAATTCAGAAGGTGGTAGAACCTAAACAAGTGTAGTACAACTTGGAAAGTTGATGCACGTACAAAGTGATTGAATTTTATTGCAGAACCACGGAGACACGTTCACTTATCACACCAACCTATGCAGATATTGGCACAGACCTACTCTTAGCTGTTACCCCAGAAATGGTACCATAAATTAGAACCAAAAGCCAAACGGGTTGCTGAAAATGTAGCTGCCTGAAGCATTACAGACCCATCTGAGTGATGTGATGACCACACACTGACCTGCTCTATAATGATCACAACCATGAGAGTTGGTATGTTACAGTAACAGAATCATTTAGGTTGGCAAAGCACCTTAAGATGACCAGGTCTGTGCCACCATACCCACTACTAAGCCACGTCCCATACCAACAGCAAAAGATACACACTTCTATGTGCAATATTGAAAGAGTATGCATATGATGCTAGTAAGCTACCAGAAACTCTAGCACAGGCATTCATTTTTCTCTCGCAGCTTCAGCTCCTATCCAACACAGGCAGCAGCTTTCCACTCTGCCACTGGTCAGTTTTCATTCACAGCTCAGTGAATAGGGAACCACCATGGGTGGTTAGATAATGACAGAGCTCTCCATGTTATTCTCTTTATACCCTCCTCTAGGACGGTTAAGGCGCTTTATGTACCCACACCTGCTGGCACTGTACATCTACTGAGGCCTTATTCCTTCATTTTTGTATTATTTAATATGGTTTCTTGCAGTTATAAGGCCCAGCTAGAGCAGGCTCCATACAGAACAGAAGATTGGTTTACAAACTATTATTTTTGCTATGGAATCAATAAGCAAAGAGAAATAATACAAACCTGATAACTGTGGGACTGTATTTTACAGAATTGTATTTAGGGATCGTATTTATCAACGCATCCCCCTTACAGCAGCATGACACCAGCCTAGCATGAAAGCACTACAGGATCTTTCCTTCCATAAATCCAATTAGTATTAATTGAAGCTACATCCACATTTTGAAAGAGAAACGCACGCTAAGAAGTGGCTTATCATAGTAGGTTAATTCACCTATACCAACTCTTAAAACACAGGAATGGTGAGAAACAGAAGTCAGGCAGCTCCACACTGAGATCACTGCTGTGCTCCATGAGCAGTGCCATTTGTGGCTGTTCCTGTCCTTGAAATGATCTCTATACAAACTCACTTCAACCATCATCAGATTTTCTCATCTTTTCTCTAATCAGTAAATATCACTGAGAATTTTGATTTGGGGAAAACACACACATTAAATACATCTCCTCACTGTCCATAGATATACTTAACATTTCAAAGTAAATGACGCAGCAACATATAAGAATCTCTTCATGTATTTCCTATCCCGTGTGCTATAAATTACTTACTCTGAAACTTTATTCGTGAAAAACAGAAGGGAAAAAGAAAATGAATCTGATTTATTTTAAGAAACGTAAAGAAAAGTATCTAACAGGTCAGGGGCAGCTCCTCGCCCATAAGGAAGGATGCACTTCATTCTGTTGAGATACACACCAACACTGATTGAAAATCACCTGCGCTTTGTGGCCATGTCTGTAGGGAATAACATTCACTTTTTGGTATCTGAAAACTGGTAACGAGGCAGACAAATGTTCAGCCCAGCTATCACAGCATTAACTACTCTAATTTTAACACAGATGGCGCACAACAGAACAGAAAAGCCAACAAAACAGCCTATGTTGATATTCCTTCTTGAAACTGAATCCAAAGACATTAAGCAAGACTGAAAATAAAGAAAGATCACAGCTGAGAGCGGGTCCCAATGGCAGTTAACAGGGATTAGCTTCTCACATCCATGTGAGACACAATGAAATGAGGTCATGGTATTAGCATGGAAATTAACCATTCTGAAAAAAAGTATATATTATGTATATATATGCACATATGTGTACATAGCTATATAGTAAAGGTGTACACAGGTATTACAAAGACTTGGAGAATGGAAGAACACGGACAACGGAAGAGTTTAGCGCAAACTGCAGAGTAAGAAGAGCAAATCCAACAAGAAAACCTTGAACAATCGATTCAAACCACAGCCTATTCAGGAATGATTTCTGAGCAGAAAAGGTAAATTTAGCAAATAGTAACGCTTTCTAAATTACTTGCTCACCTATCACGGATGTGATCAGAATTAAGTGCTAAGTAACCAGATTTTCACACCTATTTTGCACCCCACGTCCAAAGGTTATGTGATAACAATGCAGCCCTATGAAATTGCCCTTTGCAGTACCACAAACAGCAGAGAAAACATCACAGTGCTGTTCTTCCTCATGACAAAGAGCAAAACTTCCACTGTAATCTTACTGCCTTCAATACTTGAACACAGAGCATCCTTGCAACAGCTGTTAGCGCAGCGGAAGAATGAGGAATTACTTCAGTCTCCAGTAGCAGAGATACTGTTTAAGCATAGGGAGAGGAAAAAAAAAGAAGGAAAAAAAGATCAGATTTTGTTCTTTAAGATAAAATATAGAAAATGTAGAGTATGTTTCAAACTCAGAACAGATTTTATAGCAGAATTAAATTAAAAATTCCTGAAGTTTTATAATGGGAATGCTGACAGACCCCTGAAATACAGCAACACTACTGGGCATCACTGTAATAAAGTGGGATTTCAGATATATTTTTTTCTTGCTAGACTTTGATTTCTGCAAAGGTCACATTTGAATGAAACTCCCTATCAGTAAACCTCATTATCTTTACCAGAAAGGCACTTCTTTTTACCTAGCTATTGGTGGAAGTGCCCTAACAGGTAAAAGCTGAATGAAGGTCTCCACTGCCAGCTGAATTCCCTGCTGACAGCGCTGTGGCTGTGACACAGCGGTATGGGAAACACTCTTGGCTCCTTCCCAAGCTTCTTTTCTCTTTGATTATATCCCCATGGGGTGCTTAGGAAGCTTAAATACTACACAGGATTTTAAAGCAAAAGAAGGGAGAGCAAGAGATTCAACAGGAAAAAAATCACTATTCGATTTGTGAGAAAACAACTTTACGTCAAAAGTATTTTTCAGTCTATTTTGATTTGCTAGTTCGGGATAGATGGGTGGATGTTAGGAACAATTTCTTCTCCAAAATAGCATCCAAGCAGTGGCACAGCTGCACAGGGAGTGGGGATCTCTATCCGCAGGGCTGTCCCAGAGCTGAGGGGATGGAAGCTCACTGGGAGCTCATTGAGGACAACTGGCTGCATGGACAGGCACAGATCTTAACACGATACCAGCTTAGTAAAAAATTAACACTGTTTGGCTATTCGTGATGATGAACCAAATGGCACTGCATTTTTTTTTTTAAAGGACAGAGAATAGAAGAAATAAAATAATTTACATTCTTGTGTCTTCTACGTGGAAAATGCACTCTACCTTCAAAACATCCATTCTGCGCCCTACAGCGTGGATATCCAGCTGAATGATATGGCCAAAGCAGTGAGAAATATCTCAGCTTTTACACTAGGAACTACAAACTGCTCTGTAAATTACAACAAGGAAATGTGAAGAATGAGTGTTTCCTCTTATCACTCCTACACACGCCACTTGCACAATGCATTTTCAAGAGGAGCAACGTTACAGTTACACGAAAGAAGGATTCACAAGGGCAAAAATAAGAGTATTTGGTGTGAAAAAGATATCTTTATGTACATGGAATTGAAATTCACTGCATATAAAATAATTAAGATTCATCTTACAGCAGAATAATTTGCCATCATACAAATCACCTGAACCTAAAACCATTCACCTGCATTTAACTGGAACGTGAGTTATCCCAGTTAGAGTAATGTGATAAAACATCATTTCACTGTTCTTACTGAGCCACACGCAGACACACAAAACCTTTGTTTTGTAAGATGTAGGGCTCACAGAAACCCTACAAAAAGACAAGTGAGTGGAAATCACAAGTATCCCAGATAAGTCAGAGGTCATGAGATTATCTGTTTAACTGAGAAAGGAACACATCGAGACTGTCTTCCTGTCACATTGGTAAGTCCTGATGGTACTGTAGATTTTGCACAGTATATATCCTTTTATGTTATCCAAAACCAGTAATTCTACAGCTCCACACTCCGCTGTTTTACTCGCTGTAAACACTGCTTGGTTTTGATCCACTTCCTTTGTAAAACTAAGCTGCTTTTTCACAAGCATCAGGGGAATTCTGTTAACCATACCGAAGCTACTCCATTAGTTGCCAAAGTTGTTACTGTCCTATCCCTCCTGTTTGCCCTCGCTCACAGAGAGAGAAAAGCTGGCAGCACTGGAAGCTCACTGAAGACTACTGGCTCCACAGACAGGTCAATCACATTTTTTACTATCTAAGCCAGTACTTCTGGTTTTCCCTTCTTTGCTACTTTGTGGTCACCGTGAAATAACCATGTTCCTTCTCCAGGATTTACCCAGAATCTACAATGGCCAGGAAAAGGCAAGAGGTTTGAATCAGCTTCTAAATGAATTAAATGGATGGTGACAAGAATGGTTAGCTCAATGGCCTAAGTGCCAGGAGGCTTTATTGAGAGTTAAGAAACCAGTAGCTCACTGGATCTCATTCAGGGTCTCCTCAGCTAAGTCTTAGAAATCAGCAGCAGCCTAGAAATCTCATAGCCCAAATTCTTCTCCAATGTGGATATGACTGCTATTTTAGCCTTATCTCATCCCTTCATTACAGGAGACTAAAGATTAGATATATCCTGTTCTGTTTTGGTTTTAAGCATGCATATTTAAGTTTCATTCTAGTTCTACATCTCATCTGCACGTATCTTCAAATTAATTGCAAAGTAAATAATTTCCTACCTTATTTGTATTACTTTCTTAATGTTATTAGTAACACGGAGTATCTACTGAAAAGCATTCTAGGGGTAGTTACAAAAAGCCTGTTCCTCTCTTCTATCTGTTCTGTCATAGAACTACCTGCCCGCACAAATGCAACAGGAACACAAAGGTCTTTTTTTCCTTTGTGGTTACGCTTACAACAAAACTTTCCCCTTCTTGCCATCATAATTCTGGCAACATGAAGGGCACAGACAACGAATGGCGGGAGCTCCAGAAATGAAGTTAATTGCTAACAGCAGAACCAGTGTTTCCCATTACCAATAAAATCTCAGCCTGGAAAAAACAGGGAGCAACAAAAACTAATGTTAAGAACACCTGGATTTCTGCTGATAGACACAGAAGCACGTCGAGGAGTTCCAGAAATGCCAAACAAACTGCCCTGGGAAGAGGGATATCCAAGCTACTTGATGGCCTGAGGAAATTCATCCAGAATACTGAGTACATAAATGCCTTTTACAATTCAGTCCACAGTACTGCTCCCACTTCTGAGAAAGATTTCTCATTCTGCTTAGCCAGCTGGAACAGGAGAAAACAGGTATCTGCTAACAGATGACTTCTTAAAAGCAGATGTTTCATAATTTCTGTATTTATCTGCAGTTCCCAATAAAAAAGGAGGAAATTAATATTTTTAACAATGCTGTGTATAAATTCCAGCATTTTTTCCTCATTTTATATTTCTCCAAGATACAAACAAGCAATACGTATTCATTTCACTTGCTATATATTGATGGCTTGCATACTTACCAATATATGCCATATATACTAATTCATGTAAACAGGAAATTGATGGAGGTTCTCTGAGATTGTTGTATCCCTTTATGCCGTACTATTTCCATTCTTCCCATGTAATACTGCACAGCTTAATAATTTTCTAACCTTTTCCAACCAGAATAGTTCTGTGGTTCTGTAACACCTGGACCATTTACTGAATAAAATACTGAATCTCAGCATTGCAAATAAACACCCACCGACCCACCCAGCCACCCACCATCTCTGCCACAAAGAGCCCAGGACAATTTACTTCCATTAACTCCTATCCTCCTGAGTGAAATTCAGCTACCCCACTGCAGGTGCACTGTAACGTACCTGTAAATGTTTCTGGATTGTTACTGCAAGGGAGCTTTTACTGAGTCGACTAGCAATAGCTGTGAATGCTAATAAAAATAATCAGTTCAGCACTTAGCACTTCAATCACGAGATATATTTTAACCTACTACTGATAACCATGTTATAAAAACAGTAGTTTGTTATGTTTGATGCTTTTCAGCCAGAAGTAAGCAAGCAAGTGAAGCCTTTTCCTCTTTATATACCTACTACGTCTGAGAATAAAAGCGTAGCACAAAATCTCAAACTGCAGCTCCACACATTACAAGGTGACCACTCAATACATCAGGCAGGCAACAAGTACAGATATTAAACGACTACTTGGAGTCTTTTTCAGCTGACATACTCTCTGATCTGAATTTTTAGGGGATTTTTGACTAAAACCATCTATGCATCTCCAAAACCAGATTGCAGTTTTACTCTAGCATGTCTCACTTTTGCTCTTGTTTTTTATTGGTTATCCATTTCAAAAAACCTTCAAGTGGACAAGGAGAAAAGCCACGAGTCAAATATGATCTTATTTGCCTTTGTATTTTCCCTCCGGAGAGAGCCAGACAACCCACATTTTGTCTAACTAGAGAGCTCCATGGGTGCTTCAGATTCATATAAGAATTTTAAATGCATCCTCCAATACCAGCAGTGCTTCATATTGGTTTCCACTGCTTTATATTGCATTATGCTTACGCACACATGAATGGACCTTCTCTGAGCAGCTCCTGCTGATGCACAAGGCACACTCCAGCCCCGAGCCCAGCAAGCAGTGCTCCTCAGTGATGAGAGCCCACCTGGCAGCTGAAGGAGGAACGTTTCCTCAAGCAGCGGTGAGTGTCCCAGTCAGAACTGTCACTTGGGTGGACCTGTCCTTGCACAGAGCTTTTTGAATAAAGACATCTGCCAACGTTTAACCCCCATTTTTGATCAGAAATTTCTCAGGAGAGAAAAAGGAAACAATCACGTTTGATTCAACCTGAACAGAAGCTTCAGGGATTTCTCTTCCTGTTACTGACTTACCACGTTCACTTTACATAATGAACCAGGATCCAAAATAAAGGATTAGCTAGGAAACGAAAGCAGTGCAGCACCCGAATTGTAGAGATGTACACCCATCTCCTGCAGGATCCCTTCCTCTCAGCACTAGTTTGTGGTGTCAGACCCAGCCCAAGAGTTGGAAGGGCCTGCGCAGCCTCATCCGTGTGCTGTGCAGCAAGAGAGAGAAAGGACAGGGTTCATTATTGCCAGGATGCTGCCTTCCTCAGCCCTGCTATACTTGTATTGATTACTGTAAGTGAACAGCTAGAAACAATCGGTATTTTAAGCGCTAATGAATAAAACTCCAAGGGAAAAAAAAAAATAAAAAAAGATAGGTATCTGTAATTTATCTTGACTTTCCCAGTGAATGCACCAAAGCAATGGTTGAAATAACTTTTAGTGCACCAGAGGGCCCCAAGATTCCAAACAGCAAAACCCTCCCAAATTACAGGCACACACACACATGCATAAATGCATTCCCTCTCTCGCTGCACTGTGGCGTCGGCAGTCTGACTCACAGCTTTTAAGTGCAGCGAGGTCAATGCTCCAGCTCACGACGACATTATCCACTATCCCAGACATTTAATGTATCTATTAAATTTCCATTTTATTAACCTTAGCTAAAACGTATAGTAATAATGGCACATCAAATAAAGCATCTTGGTTCCATAATTCCTAGACAAAAGTAAAATAAAGCAGCAACACATTTGCTTATTTTCTATGCATTAGCGTTGCCTGAAATGAAAGAACAAGCAATCAGAGATCATGGCAATGCTCAGATACTGAGGCAGTGTGAAGCTAATGGAGTTGCCCACTACAAAGACCTTTGCAGCACGAGCCTGGAGGTGCCAAGCAGAGAACAACATGCACTGGAGAAGCGTGACCTGAGAAGAAAATGCCATGAACTGGAACTGCATCAATATTTCTACATTATGACAGTTTTCATTGTGAAACACATTCTGATGCCCTGTATCAGGAAGAACAATTTGTTATCACCTCTAATCAACTTTTTGCATTTGTTTTCTATAGCATGATGTTTTTTGTTTAATCCTCCAAAAAGGAGTGACACTGACACAGGAGGCTGGTACTGACCCAGCATCCCAAAGCTTCCATTGCTTTCAGTATGCAGGAATCCACGATTCAGTCTGCAGCTTGGAGTTTGCCCTCTCTTAGACACAGCAAATGTCACATTAGGAAATACAACATCAGATAATATCATTTGTTTTTATGATGGTTGGTTACACTTGACTGTCATAATAAACTCCCGTAGCCTGCATGCACAAAGCGAATGTTCATTACAATGTGATCCAATGATGGAGTGATGGGCATTTTCCATGCATTACGCTGCTGTAAAAGTCTCACCGGCCTGCAGTTTATCTAATCTGCACTCCCTGCTGACCCTGAGAAAGATGGGCTGCTATGCAGCGGGGTTATTTGCACAAGGCTGTTATTGATCAGCAGAAATGATCTGTGTAGTTTATCTCTGCTGATTTGATTTTTACTGTTCCCTATCCTTTGCATAATGAGGACCTCCAGGCTAATTCTGGTAGATTTTTATCCACTGAAGTCATCACCATGTCCTAATTCCAAGCACTTTTTTGTTGGCTGCAGCTTAAAGGCCCAGCCCCGCAGGATGGTGCTGAGCCCTACAGCTCCTCCCAGCAGCACGGCCCGCTCCCAGCTCTCCCTTTGCAGAAGGGCAGTGCTGCTGACAGGCCTGATCTTGCTTAACTCCCTCTACCTGCACCAAAGCAAAAAACTTTTTGCAGAGGGCAAAAAATTGTGTTGCACGTTTCATCATTCACCTTGCCCTGGGCTGACTGCAGCTCAGCCCTCAGACAAACAACATACCAATGAAGGTTATGAGCTGCTGAAGGGAAGAGACATCTCACCTGACAAGGAAGTTGGAGATACATATTTTTTCTTCATTGATCCAATGGAGATATCTACTTGTGCAAACGTTACTTTGGCTTAAGTAGATGTGGACCTGGAAACTGCTTATCAGAAGGTACTAGATTGTGCAAAATTTATAGTGTCCAACTATGTTGAAATTTACCCCACAGGATGGTGGAAAATTACTCTGCTTCCGAGTCTTCTTTTTCCAGAAGAGTATATGCCAAGGAAGAAAGGCGTTGGATTAAAGGACAGCAGAGCAAAGGAGACAGTGTTCACTGGACAGTACTCTTCTAACAAACTTGCACATAGGTCTTGAAATGTTGCCCATGCAGATCTGTGTAACATTGCTCACATCTGGAATTATTTATTTACGCATAATAATTCTTACTGTTGCTATTTAAAGAACCTCTTTGTACGCTCAGCAAATGGTATACATATGCATAGGTCCCCTAAAAAATAAGAAAGTCACTCTCTAAGTTCCTGGGAACCTTTAGCGCTGATTTTCCAGTCCCAGTGGCTACATTTCTGTTTCACCCAATTCCTTTTCCATCCGTCAATATTCCGTTGTCTGCAAACTGCCCAGTGTGGTTTCATAACCAATTTCCACACTGCAGCAGGCGCTGCAAGGAAGATGGGATTTTACTCAAAGCTGTCCCATAAGCAAGCATGACAAATCGACAAATTATCTTCATGCATTTTCACTTTCAATAATAATTGTGAAAACAAGAAACTTTATGGGGAATTTTAACTCTAGATACCTCTTGCAGATCTGAAATGAATGGTATGAACCATTTTGATGTATATGATTGCTAGCTAAGTACTCAGAGGAGCACGAAAGTCTAAAAAAAGACTATTCCTATAAATACAAAAATAAACGGTGCCCTTTTTGCACAAAACTTGGGTACAACTCCCTCTCACACACTGCCAGTACAGCAAATTTAATCATGATTTCAAATGAGATATGGGGAATCACGAGCCGCTTTCTTTTTCCCCTTCTTAAACTCCTTGGGAACAAACATTCCAGTTTAACAGACAGCATAGTTTGTGCGTTCAGCAGCGACAATCCCTCACACTCAGTGCAACAGAAAACAATTCACGACCTTCACAGAGATGCAGTAAAACCAGAATCAGTTAAAAAATAAAGGTAAAAACCCTCTGTCGTCACAGAGGCTGACATCTGTTATTAAAACTACAAATGCTGAGCTTCAGCAAGCCCTTCACTTTTAGCAGATGCCTTGTGACTCCACAGGGAAGCAGACCCAGCAGGAGGCACAGGAGCACAGACCCGCGTGGCCACCAGAGTGCCACTGCAGCCTCAGGACGTGCTGGCAGAGACCACCGGCATCCCTACCCAAATGCAGCCCCAGCTGGTGCCAGCCCAGCACCAAACCCCAGCTTTGGAGGAGTTATTAAAAAAACAACAAACCTTTCATCTCAATGTACCTGAACCAATAGTACAGATCAGAAAAACACACATTGTTTTTTTTAATTTAACAAGTGAATCAGTCAGAGTCAGCGCTCTAATTTCCTCATTTCCTATAATTAACTGAGCTTTCAACACCTCTTCTAATTTACTGATGATTATCTTTTTATTCACCAATCTAGATTAGAACATAACTGACATTCTTTGCTACCCACCGGTTCAGATGTTCTCATCTCCCTTCCTCTAAAGATAAGTAGTAGTATTTCTCTGGTGGATTTGTTTTCTTTCCTTTCACCCATGACAGAATGCCATGCATACTATGGAGAACTTGAAATCCTACCAAACCATCTGCAGTTGCCCTTCTCTGCTCACTGCACGCTCCTTTATAAGAAAATCAGCTCCTTGTTTGAATCTGAATTACATTTCTTCTTGCAAAGAGGAATCTATTTTATCCCCTTGTTTGTTCCTCTCTCCTGCACACTGTGTGCAGCAAACTTCTCCTGCTTTGACACAGGAACACAGACGTGCTGAAGAACAATCACATTACTGGATTTTTTAGGTAATTCCCAGAGCTTTTGATGACACAAATGTGTTTCGAGATTCCAAGAAAGAACAGGAATGTAAGAAATTCTTACTAGAGATAGGAACAAAATATGTCTTGGGCAGCAATTCTGCAGATGTGAGCAAGTTTGAGCTCTTTGAACTCTTCTCATCTAACTGGATGATCATGGCTCTCAAGCGCAATTCCCAGCCTTCTCCAAACCTCCATCTTTCCTATCTCTGCTTTTCTAGCTTCCCTCTGCTGGGTTTTTTTAAAAGCTTTTCTCCCCACACTATCTTTCAGGCAACAAAGGCCATCTAGAAGTACTGGATGATAACCATAGTCTTGTGTAATACAGGAGATTTTCAGATGAAGTAAGTCCTGAAGGGATATAAGCTGCTTTAATAGGGAATTCCAGAGAAACAATAAGCAGATAATTTTTTAAGCTTCTGCAATAATTTTCCAAGTGACCACAATCTCCTTCAAGAACTATGGATGAACAAGAGAAGGCAAATGAAATTCAGAGAGAACAAACATGCAATGCTTTTGACAGAGACCAGATTTATACTCGCATGCACAGAATAAGCATAATGTCAGCTTTCATAGGACGAGCATCCCCGAATACCTTGTTTGACCCAGGAAATACATATCTGCAAATGTGATCGGTTTTATCTCCAACCCGATCTTCACACACTTGCCTGCCCTCTCATGAATCAGACCACTTGCTTTTATTTCTCACCTAATTTCATCTATCCTACTCTGTAGTCCTCAGTAATTACTGTATTGTTGTAACACACATTCCTTGAGAAAATTAACGTGTTTCGTAAGAATTACTGGCAATTGGGCTAAGTGGGTCTATAGAGCCCTTCTCTTTCCTTTCTTCAGTGCTTGGCTGCTCGATCTGTCTGCAAACAGGAACTGATCTGCAGTCTGTATATTAACTCCCAAATCTATCATTTCATAGCTCATTCATTTCAGAATTAAATTCAGCATCTCTCTTAAGCCTCCCCACGAATGGGTAGGCATCCAGCTTAAAGTGCTTTGCATAAGCAATTAACCCTCCACATAGCTCTCTGAACCACCACAGACAGGATTACCCATTTTAATGGATGTTGTTTGTAACACTCCTGCTTTCTTAAAGCCTTCACACTTCAGTAGTACCTAAGTTGAGCAGCTACTTCTGTGTAAGCTGTGGCCACCGCAGCTGTTACTATCTGGGGCTTTGCTCACTACCTCCCTCATCCCCATGAGTGCAGAAGCACATCTATACCATTCTTCACAAGCATTTTTTCCTCATAGGCTCTCACCTTCACTCTTTCTCTACAAACACACCTCTTACTACTTAGAAAACTGACCTCCAGCTCTAAGCAGCCTACAACCCAGAATTCAGCTGCCTTTCACACTTCC
The DNA here is from genome assembly GCA_002909625.1 of Bambusicola thoracicus. Lineage (NCBI taxonomy): Eukaryota > Metazoa > Chordata > Aves > Galliformes > Phasianidae > Bambusicola > Bambusicola thoracicus. The sequence goes on along the minus strand of PPHD01004312.1, from coordinate 6,783 downwards.
AAATAAGTGTGTTACAATTCCTCTGCTGCTGTTCCTTGTGCACGTGAATTATTTCCCATGAACATAAGATCCCATCATCCCCTTCCAATCCCAAGCTGAAGGCTGTCCTTTGCATGTTACCTACTGAAGTCCCAGATGCTCCATTCCAGCTGCTGCCTGTCAAGTTGACTGGCTGCAGCACAGTGCTGCCAGGAGCTTCCCTGTTGAACTGACTTCATACCTAAATTGTCTCTTAGAACTCTGTTGTCCTATCAAGGGGACTGCATCCAAAACACAAACAAAACCTTGTAGAGCAGCACATGTTGCCTAACTTGTCTCCCTGGGCATTAGTTACACAAGCACTGGTAAACAACAAAAGGGGGGGGGGGTTTAA
>PPHD01004311.1:14509-28859 GCA_002909625.1 Bambusicola thoracicus | reverse complement strand
AAAAAAAAAAAAAAAGATGCATATTTATTTGCTTAAAATGTTACCAGAAGCACTTAAAGCAAACAGTTTAGAATCACAGAATCATGAAGGTTGGAGAAGACCACTACGATCATCCAGTCCAACCATCAGCCCACCCCCACCATGCCCACTAACCATGTCCCTCAGTGCCACATCCACACAGTTCTTGAACAACTCCAGGGATGGTCACTCTACCACATCCCTGGGCAGCCTGTGCCACCTCAGCACCATTCTTGCTAAGAAGTTCTTCCTGAAATCCAACCTGAATCTCCCTCAACACAACTTAAGGCCATCACTTCTCATCCTATGGCTGTTACCTGGGAGCAGTGGCCAACCCCCACCTCGCCACAACCTCCTTCCAGGTCACCGTAGAGAGAATTAAGGTCTCCCCTGACACTCCTCCAGACTGAACAACCCGAGTCCCCTCAGCTGCTCCCCACAAGACTTGTGCTCTACACCCTTCACAGCTCCACCTCCCCTCTCTGGACACGCTCCAGGGCCTTCATATCCTCCCTTCGTGAGAGGACCAAAACTGAAGGCAGTGCCTGAGGCGTGGCATCCACCAGTGCATTATCTCTGAAATGCAGGAACTCAAAAGAGTGGCACACCAGTTGCTGAGCAGAGACTACAAGAGACATAAAGCTTTCTGGAATTGTGGCAGACTGCTGTAATTCTCTCCTAAGCACAACGGGCAAAGTCTCACGTACAAAGAAGTGCTCCGCTAACAGCCACAAATTACATAGGTTTCCAGCATTCACCAACACGTAACAAAAACATCCAAGGCCACCTCCTGTCACTCGCAGGGAAGACCTCGGCACAGCACTCGCTACACCATGCCCCATCTACAGTGACTGAAATGGCACCCAGCTCTGCCACTGAAGCTCTGTGATTCCTCTCAAGCATTCATGGCCTGTAGCTTTATATCCATCTGAGCATATCCATCTAGAGACTGCAGATGACATTCACTAGACTGAATTGTTTCACTTTGCTCCAATGCTTTTCTCTCTTCCCAAATGCCCCAGTAACCAACATCTGTCTACAACCAGAGTAGGAACAGGGAAGCATACTACAAGCTCTCATGGGTGACAAAGAAACAGCCTCAGTTTTGAGATCGCTGCCCATAACTCAAAGAGAAGCAGTAGGCCTTCTTATCCTCCTCACCATCATTTGTGCTACATCTGAACTGATCAGTTAGTTTTTCAACCTACCTTCTCCACATGAAGTTATTTCTAAGTACATCTACAACGCAGACTTTGTTTCTTGTTTAATTATTTGAAACACCTCTGTAGAACAACTTTGTTAACATGGGTGTTCCCTAAAATACGGAGCTACTGTATTCGGATCCTGCTGTCAGCAGGATTACCAAATGGTAGCCAGCAGCATGTAAATCTCTTTAAACGGTTCCTGCATGTAAATGCAACTGTCCAACCACCACTGATTAACAGGGTTCATCAGTCCTCCCACACAAAGATTACCGCGTGAAATGATTTTCTGCAACATACCGTGATAGGTTTTTAAAATCCATATAAATCTCTGAACTTTTTTGTCCCAATTATCAAAGACAAATATAGATTTTCTCACATAGTGCCAATGCCAGTGTAGTTGTGCAGCACTACAGCCAGCCGGCTCAACACAAGTGTGCTGAATGGCAAAATACTGCGGGGATATGCTTAATGCTTACACTAAGCCAATGAAAGAGCAAACCAAATCAGCATCACTTCATTCTGTAGGAGGTGAAGTCTTTCTGCTTTGTTAAGTTTTCTTCAGATTTGCGTTGACTACCGCGACCCATCTGTGCAGAGAAGTCTCAAGGCAGCACTCAAATGCAATGCATTTTTGGTGATCCGCCCAAGACCTCTCACTTCCTAGAACACTGATCAGCAAAGAAAATGTCATCACAGACAGGTGACAAACATTAAGAAAGCATGTTCTACTGTCCAAATATGTACACAAACAACTGCTGTTTTTTAATTATTATTTTCTTCCATTGGTCATCCAGGCTTCTGATTAAAACAGACTTATTTACTAAATGCTGTGCAGAGAGAGATACAAACACATCTCCGTTACCATTTCTAGTCCCTGTCTGCACAAAAGCCAACGTTTTTCTCCTTTCTTTCTCCATCACAAAGTTGTAGAGCACGCACAACTCCAAATCTCCATCATTCCAAAACTTCAGTGCAACTCCACTGAATAATTTGTCCCTAAAGATCCCTAAGATCAGAATTGAGAAGAAAAAGCACTTTTAGCTTTTTGCCTTAGGTGTAATGTGCAAGTAAACCAGACAGCCAGCACTGCAAGAGGTCACCATCTTCTCCAAGCAGTAACAGACACAGCTCACCAATACTGGTCAGTCTGAAATACACAGCAGATTTCCTCAGTACTTTTCTATACAGCTGTTTCAGATCCTGTTCCAGCCAAGAGTTACTTCTGTTGTACTAGGAATAAACTGAATGATCTAAGACACAAGAAACTTATATATTGTCTAATTCAACTCCATTCTTCCAGAGAAAGTAGCAGTCACACCTGGCTCTCACCAAGACATGATTTATTCTATCAAATAAACTTCATCACATCACTCAAAGTTTAAAGAGTACATAATTTTCATAGAGAGTGCCACACCACAGTGTGGAAGATAACTCATTCACTCCAAGTCATCTCAGCAATTACGTAAAAATGGAAGTTTAAACCAGAATATTTGATTAATGAAAACAATTTTACATGTCTTAAACACACATATGTAATTATCATATATGCTTAAGTTTCTACTGCTAATGTATATGTATTAATAACGTCTTGCAAAGCAGTGTTAATACTGGCATACACCTAAGAATTGAATTTTGTCCTTCTTGCCAAATAAAAACCTCAAAGGGCTCCTCAACTGAGGGAAGATTTGGACAAATCAATTCCAACTCATCTCCATCAGCTCATAGAGACACAATGCCTTCTTTACAAAAGTGTCTCCACAGCTCTTTTTTTTTGCTGTTGTTGTTTTTTTTTTTTTTAACAGAAAGTCAGAAGATACGCATTGAATCCATACAACGTAGAAAATGTTTCTCACAGGACGAGTGAAGAACAGCTGAGCATGACAGAAGGAACACAGTGAGCTCTGTCAGTCTTAAGAGGGGAATGCTCTGGGGATTATTGTGCTAGATAGGATCTAGATTCACTTCTTGTTTCGTGTTTTTCCCAAGAGGCCACACAACAAAAATGTGCTAAGTCTGAGTCATCGCATCTTCTAGTCTCATAGGGAAGGACAGACACACAAGAATCTGGAGTATTCAACTGCTATAATAAAAGACACCACATAAACAAATGAACACAGTAAATTAGGTTTTTGCATGTGGTTATTATTTGACCATGGACTTTTTTTCTGGATTTTTAAAAAACTTTTATTTTGATAGCACCGAGTTAATACATCTAAACAGATTTCTTTTGCATCTGCAAGTTTTCCTTACTCCCCCATTACGTGACCAGAAGCAAAACGCCATCTCCAGTTTAGCTCTGTACTGTGATGGAAGCATACTGTTACATTTATATTCCTAATCGCGATGAAAGCAGCAGCCTGACAAGAACAAAACTTTGTTGTAAGGTGGTGGTTAAGTTGTGGCGCTGTGAAAACATGCATCTTGAGGAAAGTAACTAATGATCAAGGTTTAACAGAATTTCATCTGGTTTTAGGTATCCGAATTTGCAATTATGTTACTGTAGGAATAGGTGTTCCCAGCAGGTTTGCTGGCAATACTAAACTGGGAGGAGCTGCTGACTCTGTTGAGGGTGGAGAGGCTTTGTAGAGCGATCTTGATGAATTAGAGAGCTGTGCAATCACATACAGACTGGGGGATAAGGCTGGATAGCAGCCTCCAAGCTGAAAGAGATCTGGGGGTCAAAAGCAAGTTGAGCACGTGTCAGCAGTGAGCTGAGGCAGCCAGGAAGACCAATCGTACCCTGATGTGCATCAGGCACAGCGCTGCTGGTCAGGTGAGGGAACGGACTGTCCCACTCTACATTGTGCTGCAGCAGCCTCTCCTCAAGTGCTGTGCGCAGTTTTGGGCACCACAGCGCAAAAAGGGCATAAACTGTTAGGGAGTGCCCAAAGGAGGACTACAAAGATGGGGAAGGGTCTGGAGGGCAAGAAAAGTGGTTGAGGGCCTGTGGTTTGCTCACCCAGAGCAGAGGAGCTGAGGGGAGGCCTCATGGTGGCTGCAGCTCCTCACAGGGAGCAGAGGGGCAGCGACAGGGCCCGAGGGAACGGCATAGAACTGTGCCAGGGGAGAGGCAGCTGGGGGTCAGGGACAGGGTCTGCTCCAGAGGGCAGTGGGCACAGAATGGGCTGCCCAGGGCTGTGGGCACAGCCCTGAGCTGCCAGAGTTCAAGGAGCATTTGGAGAATGCTCTCAGACATAGGGTTTGATTTTTGGGTGCTGCTGTATGGAGCCAGGAGTTGGACTCAATGGCCCTTACCCAGCTCAGGATATGCCGTGATTATTGGTTTTCTGTCCCAACTGACAGTACAGATGCATTTTAAATAGCTTCTTAAAGTCCACCATGCGACTGCAGAAAGTTATCCAGCTAAGCTTTTAACAGCCACCAGTAACAATAAGAACCCATTCAAGACCAATTGTGTTTTATTCCGAACATTACAACAACTTCAGCTCGTAACCTACGGTCTCTGCACCAGAAGAGGAGGGCCAGCCTCCCACCTGGCTCTCAGTCAGGACACAGGCCACACCACGGAAGTGTTACAGGCGAGAAACACTTCTGCCAGGGGAAAAAGCCCTTTCTGAACTAACAGACCCATCCACTGTATCGTCACACAAACATCCGTACCAGCAAAACGGACACAGCAGGAACTGCTTAAGTGCCATGGCTACTGAAGAGCACTCGAAATCAGAAGTTCATATTTAAAAGGCTCTTCATTTTTATACAACAGTCAAACAACCTCGCTCACCATTCAAAACGAAAATAATACTGAAGACTCGGTTCATTTCTTTTTGCGAAGCCTCAAACCGGCTCATCACACAACCCTCATTCAAAGCACCACATCTCCCAAACGTTTGGGCGATTCATTATTTGCCTCATATTGAAAATTCACCTCCGTCCACGACTCCAACGTCTCCGCAGTCGAACATTATAGCAGCTTTTGCGATACAGCAAAATCAGAGCAACCGTTTCAGGGACGGCTCTCGATCTGCTCTTCACTCCCTCAGACACGAGAGAGGACATTCAGTAAAGGCATGACAACTCCCGCCTCACCTCCACCTTTCAGTTAAAAATACTAAGACCGAGAAAAGGAGAAGTCTACTATTAATCGCAAGAGAGAAGCAGAAAAGAGTGCATTGGGTTGCCCAGCAGAACCTTTCCCCACTCCCACTTTCATTGCAGAAGTGAAACCACTGTCACAAATACTCAAAACAATACAGCAGGTTGAAAAGTAAAATAAAATAATAACAATAAAAACCAACCAAAAACCCCACCAGCACATTAACTTCTGTAAGTTGTTCATACCAGACAGTACCCTCTGCCTTTGAAGTCTTAAATGCAGTCTCTCTCCAAATTATGGCAAGTTGCTAAGATGGATGCTGAGGTCATACATTAAATATTAACACAGCAAGATATGTGGTTTTTTTTTTTCTTCCTATTCAAAGCAGTCTACACAATCAAACCTTTTTATTCTGATTTACAATGCCTGCTGCAATGAGCCTGTAACTAAGACTCCTGGGAACTCCAAGGCAAATGAACTAAATTAACACAAAATCTCTATCAGTTATGCGCAGGTTTATCACAATACAGGTTACACACAGTACACAAGAATTAAATCCACAAATGAGGATAAATCCATTGTTGAGGATCACACAATCTACTTACATTACACGCAAAAACATCAGCATCAGGTACAGATAACCTCAGACTACTAAAATCAGTCACCATCCAATTGCATTAAGGCTGTACTCAAATTATTTCTTCCATGCTTTTTACCAATCATCTTTACTCCTTCAAGAAAACACAAGGAATTTAGCTATGCACTGGAAGTTTCAAGTTCCACTGGCTTATTAGTCTTCCTCCCAGATTGGTACTTTATCCTTCCCCTGAAACGACAGAGATTTAGGAGTAATTTGGCTGTGCAAGGTTTGCAAATACTCCCGCCACGGAAGGCCTGAGACAAACGCACAGTTAAATTCATGTGATTCTTCCTGACAGAACATAAGGGGAAAAAATAAGGCTTTTCATCCAACATAATAAAGAAGTGGCAGAAGTTCCCTCAGAAAAATCAAGCATTTTTAAGACATTCACACTGAAAAACAACCAAGTTGTCTTCCCCTGTCTCCTTCAACCTACGTCCTTTAAACAATACTTGGCTCGTTCCTCCAACCCCTCAGGTTCCACATTATCTCCCTCATTCTGAAACCAAAAGTTGAAGCAGATCCATTCATACAATGTTATCTCCTAAAAAGCAACTAACAGGCAGAAATTAAGACTGCATCCCTATTAGAGGGAGACGGGTGAAACGGTTCATATCAGTACAGAATAACTTCAAACATTCATGTGATTCAACAAAAAAGAAGACTTCAGCGTCCACACTGCTTGCAGGAGTTCCATATCTGCCTCCTGCCTTTCCATCCTCATAATTCTCACTCCCATCCCTTCGCCAAAGGTTTTCTTTGCAAACGGGACCAGTTTTGTGAACCATTTCGCCACGCTCCCTCACTGCGGTTCTGCAGGCATACCCACCGGGCAGACGACCCAGAGGAGGCAGAATTCCAGAGTGGGTTGGACGAATCAAAACAAAACAAAACCTAAAGAATTCTATCACTAATCCTTAGCCTAAAGCACTTAACTTGGTTTGCTCTCACCAGCTTCCCCACAGAGTCAATGAAAGTCTTCCAGAAGGCCTCTTTCCATGTCTATTTTACAAGTGTAAGGTGATTAAACTAATACCCTTCAGTCAAATGTCTGAAATTATATGGTATGAACTGAGGCCATAGTAATCAAGAAACAAGATACTGCATCCTGCTACTTTAAATCGCAGACGATTAACCCCATATTCCTAAGCTCTGCTGCCCTAGCCAAAGGCACAGCAAATGACAACAGCAGTCAGACAACTCCACACAGAAAAAATTAATTCTAATGAGAGTGAGCAGTTCACAGAAGCAAAGAAGCTACAAACGCAGATCATCCCACAGCACAGGTTGAAAGCCTCCCCCTCCCCCAGCACATTTCAGCATCACCACAGTGGAGGCACGGGGCAGCTTCTAGAACTATTGACAGAAACACAACGTTGAAAGGCTGATGGAGAAAGCTTCCACTGCAAATATGCTATCTCATACACTACAGCATGCATCCTGAAGAAACTGAATGAACTATTAAGAAGTTACCAGTTGAAAGCGAAGAAGCCAGATGAATTCAGCACTGGAGAAGACTGAACACTTAAATGCAATAAGATAACAAAGATGGTGCACTCTGAACACAGCTTTTTGTAAATGCTAAATTAAGATTGCAAAGCACAAGAGGGAGCTGCAGATGGCCCAACACCCTGAGAATGAGCCCCACCGCCCTGTGAAACTTGAGTTCCTGCAGTCAGTCATCCTATACGTCAGGAAGAACAATGGGGAAAACACCTGAACAACAACAAAACCCACAGAAAACTCCTTCTCCATCCTGCCTCCCCTCAAGAGGAGGCTTAATATAGAAGGGTAATTAACAAACCATACATAATGGATTACATACACTCACTCCAGAACGTTCATGCATTTGCAGAGGTCTCGCTAATTAGCAGAAGGATCTTACTCCTTAGCCTCTTTCAGAACGGCAGTGTACACGAGGATCTGGTCAGAAAAAGTTTCAAGAGTAACAGCCTAACAAACCTTTATCCATAGAACTGTAGTGTTCACAAGCAAGGAAGTTTGTTTTTTAATTCCTCCTCCTGTCTCCCTTCATGAACTTCCTGACCCTACTTCTTGCAGAGCTGAGAGATGTGCTTTTGCTGTGAGCTTCATGCAGATTCACTGAAGGCAGTGATTCTTTCTCTATCAACTCCAACAGGTTTTTGATTAGCCTGCAGGGTATGCGTGTAGCTAACCTTCTTAACTTCCCCTCACCTCTTTCAGTAGTGGGTACGAGCAACCGACCCTTCAAAAACTCCACCATGTATACCTGCCAAGTTGGCCTTCCACAGATTCCACCATTCAAGCATACAGAAAATTTCATTTTTGCAAGGCAAAAATTCACAAGCCAAATTTGTTTATCTTAATTGCACGATACTGGCAGCATTCAAAAGACAAAAACAAAAAACCACTGTATTCAAATGAGCAGTTCTCGAGAAGGAAACAAGTTTTGTCCCTGATGGCCGAAAGGCAGGAAGCAGAGCCAACCTAAGATGCTGCACATGGAAGAGCGCGCCGCAGCCATGGGGAAATGACTGGGAGGTCGGACTCATCACCCCGCTCCCTGCACTGCGGCAAACATGGTGCTGACTCAAATCAGAACGGCAGATGCCGAAAGTTGCACTGTGGCGGATCTCCCTGGGTCATGCCCAAAGCCAACCCCCTGCCACAGCACGGGGCCCATCAACACGTAACTCCACATCCGTCAAGCTCTCTTTATGCACTTCCACAGTAAACGAGATAGAAAAGCAAAGAATGCTCCCCTGTTAAAATGCAACGATTTTGATGGGAGCGGTAAGGATGGCACAGCTCATTTTTCCACACGGAACAACAGTGTCACTTCAGAGCAAGTCTCAGTGACACTCCCAGAACCCACGTTCTGCAGCAGTACAAAGAGAAGCTGCCGCTTGCTCGCTGTCACCCCGCCATACAAAGGCAATCTGCTCCCACCGTCTGTGTCGCCCTGCCCAGCTCACTCACCCTGCTGTCTGCTAAGTGTCTATCAAACTTCTCAAGATCTAGCTAGAAGATCCTTTTTACCCATCAGTATGCATCACGCATGGGCACTATGAAGAACATCAGAGAGGCTGACAACATTTTGTGCAAGCATGGTGGAGAACATGAAGGGAAAGCTCCCCTCTTCCACACACGTGAAGAGAGGAAGGAAAACAGCGATGTGCCGAAGCGCACACCACGTGACAGAACAGTTTCATTCAAAGAAAAAGAAACAAAATCGGTCAAAGGGAGAAACAAAGCCAAAAAAACGTGTTAATGTAATGCTGACCACACAGTACTCGCTGCATTTCCCAGGCAGTGAGTCAGTAACCATTTGTGTTGATACAAATCACACAGCCTCTTCCCATTAGTCCAGAACTGTTATCCACGGGAAATACCACTGGACGAATCCCACAGCAATCCAAGTGTACCCAATCACCTGACCGAAGGAATGAGCGAACTGCAGCCACTGAGCTGGAAGCTGCCTAACAGCGTATCGCTGCAGTTTGCAATGGTTTATTCCTTTAAGATCTGGAAGGTGCGGTGGCACCTATTTTTCTTTCAGCCCGTAAGTTTTAGGTATGTTTTCCAGAGTCATTAGCAATGTTATGTATGGCCAAAAGCCATCTGTATAGCCAGCTCTGCTGGTGCCTAGCAGGGCCTAGTACCTCCTATTAGTAACAAGGCAGAGCTTATAGCATGCATCTTTTACAGGAGAAGCCATACAAACAATACTCCCAATAAACTGCATGAAAGCTTCTAACAAAACAGTTCCCAGCGCAATTTCCAGCTAAGCACAAAGCTCTTATCAGAACTCATCTGAGTGTTGTTTACAACTCCACATTTACTAGCAATTAGACTGAGTTCACTCAGACCAGTGAAAACCCTCTGAAACACACCACCATGTCCTAGCATGGAATACACAGTTATTCCATGTGCGGTTATCAGTACAAACACACGCTGCCTGCTTACAAAGAAGAGGGGAAAGTGATTTTCCTTGCCTTTTTTCTGTACTTGTTGCATCACAGCACAGGCAAAAAATACTGGATTTCTCAATTGGAGACCACATCAACATCCCAAGGGGACTTCGGGGCTTTCATAGAGAAACCCCATAATGCTTTTTCTAACCTTTCAGTACTACCATCACTTATGAACACCACAGTAGAAGAAACGCAGAGAGAGCCGGGCAAAGCGCGTGCATATCCATCATCCGTCAGTGAATCCAGCAAGAGGTCGGTCGTGCTTTCTTCTGTCGCTTCTCATCTTTCATCTTAAGGAATCGACAGATCATGGATGGGGAAAAAAACCCAGGAATTTTACTGCAACATTAATGCTTCGCTGTATCCAGCCCAAAATTGAAGTTTGACTGCTCACGTTCACAGGTGCAGCATAAACAAGTTCAAGAGCTGCTAATTCATTTTTCCTTTCCCTCTTCAAAGGCAAACAGTATAGACTGTACAACATCCTGAACTGACCTTACTCTCCAACAGGGCTAAACAGAATCGGCTTATGATTGCAGGTCAGCTTCAAATCTTGAGTCTTCAGTTTTGGCTTCTGGTCTATTTATTTTTTTAAACTGAAAGGAAACACGTGTAAAGGCCCAGAGGAGAAAACTGTATGCATTTCCACACATCCTCAAACAAAACAGCACATAACTCAGTGGTAAGCAATAGCAGAAAGGCTCAGCTGAAGAAATCAAGGAACGCCACAGCTAGACTCTGTGATGTTACACAGATGCATGAGCAGCACTGCGCGCAACTGCAGAACAGAACCTTCTACTTTCCTGGTCAGTCAAGACTGAAGTCTAGGCAACAAGCGTAAAGGAGGGGAGCCAGGTCAAGGTAACAGCACCAACTTTACAAAATACCCATCTATATAGACATAGATACACAGAACCAGACATTAGGATCCCATTACCAGAACTGAAATACAGCATTCTTCCCTACACATTTTGAGAGCTTACAACTCCACTTACGTTGTATTTGTGTCCTCTACCAGTAGGGCCAACATAGCACACAAACACTACCAGAAGTGATTAAAAATACTTGAGACTATCTTCAGTTTACGTCTTTTAAGTCCAAAAGCTAAACAAGCAGTTTGTTTGCTTACTTATTTTTGGGATAGAGATCTCAACACAGAGAGTCACAGAAAACCACTTTACGCTCCCTGATTTTAGGTACTCAGATGAGAAGAGTCTGTTGGCCTCAGACCGGTCTCCACCAGCAAATAAATCAGCACGAAGTCACGGGACTCCACTGACTGATGTTAGCTGGCTCTTCACAAACTCACGTTGCTGGAGGTAATCCTTCCTGTCCTGGAAGCCAACTGCACGGTTAAGTAACAGATTCTCACACAGCCAGTTACGGCTCATTCTGAAGCCTGAGGAGTGTTAGCGCTGCCAACAGCATTCCTGAATCTTTGGAAGTTATAAGAACTCCCGTTCCAAAACCAATAGTCAAACACCCTCTGTAAGTATAAAATATAATCAAGCAGGTTATGAAAAAAATAAATGCTTTAATTAAGAAGTTACCCGACCCAAATGGGGATCTGGCATACCCTGCGCCTAAATGTAAGATATGCACAAGCCAGCTATAAACTCCTAAATACACCCTTATCTCAGATTATAGGGAAGCAGAACAGCATGAAAATTATTCACGTTTATTACATCTGATGCCCTCATTCCACACAGCAACCTGCCAAGCTGTTAAGAGTTGCAACAGGAATTGTGCGGTACAATTCCCACACAGGGACCCTTCTAAGAAGGGTCTTATTGTCATTTGGCTGTGCTTCATGGGTGGTTTAGTTAAACATGACCTAAAAAGGAAGGGAGAAGAAGGGCACAGTGATTTGCTTTTTAATATAGTACTGTGAGCCCAAATGGACTTCTTTGTACGCATTCCAACAACAGGAAGTGGGAGATCCCCAAACCTGCACGTTTCACTCTTTTTCCTACAGACTTTATGGCTGTAGCCATCATACACAAACCCTCATTAAGAAGGTTTGCACTCGCACCGCCTTATGCTTTTAAGTTTAACCTGAGCACCCTTCAAAATGTAAGAAAGGTTCACATCTGTCCAGTTGTTCAGCCGAAGGAAATGCAAGTTCCTTCTGGCAGTGAGGAGCTCCTCCCTACACATAACGCACAAACAAATCTTCTGTTTAATTTGAATAACCCACCGCTCTTATTTAAGCATTACAGGAACGGATTTACTCCTTTCATAGAAATTCACCTCTGGCCCTCTTTATGAAGCATTAACAACTGAGAAGAGGACAAAATAAATGTCTGACCTCCCATTAAAGACACAACCGAACTGCTCCCAGTGCTCTCACGCTGGGAAACATCCTTAACCTGCCCCAGGCTGCAAAGGTACATTAAAGTATGCATCTCGGCAAAAAAATGCAAGTTTCATAATTCCCAAAGCCTCTGAAATCTGATTTAGAGATCAAAGCCCAAATTGTGTCAAAACACATAATATTCTACTCAAAAGGATGCTGGCAGATTTAAAGCTAAGTAGTCTGGAGAATGCCAAGCTCGCAGGAAGGTCCAGAAACCTCCCCTGAACACTTCAGCACGTGAACAGAAAGCCCCAGAGCTACCTGTTTGTCTGAGCTTATTCCCAAAACTATAACCAGTTAAGAACGGGCAGCATATTTTTGATGTAAAAAGGGCTCACACTCGCACTTCAGAAGCGTAACAGTTTACTTGCTAGCTAGAAAATAAAAGCAGGCATGCATTGCCCATGCCAGCCGTTTAAAGAGCTTAACAAATACTATTAGCAAAGATTTTTTAAGAGACAGATGACTGATAAATACATTCTTCCCTTTTTTTTTTTTTTCCCCTCAGTAGTTATTCTATCTGCATCATTTTAAACGCAGCTGCCTTTTTTTATATGCCAACCGAACCTAATGCAGGGAGAACAGATTAAGAAACAGAGCTCTGTACAACCCAAAGGAAACAAATCTCTGTCTTGTAGGGTGGCATATTGAAGAAAAGTCCTTTCAGCTCAGTGAAAGCTTAAATACTTTAAAACACTGCTGCGTGTAACGCGTGCACGTAACCAAACGGACACCCCGTACTGAGCCAAGTTCGACTAATGTGCTGTATCTGAAGCCCAAAGGTTGCTGCGTGGCCATCAATCACCCATCCCCTCCCGCAGAGCGGAAAGGTTCCGCACAGACAGCTGAAGGTGAGCAACTGCGACACGCGCAGCTATTGATCAGAAGCACGCGACGCGTCAAGCGCGCCTAAGAATTACCCATGGAATCAACAGATGGCAACAGCTATTGCAGACATGAATAGCTTTCAAATACTAACCTAAACATAGCAAGCTCAGAAACTGATCCTCGGTTCCCTCGCTGGCATCTCTGATTTTTTCGCTCTTGTTTTCAGAGGATAAAAGGACCAGAACGATACAGGGAACAATTCCGCAGTTTAACCAAGCTGCCTGCCCTCCTAATGGAAAGTATGATGATGTGGCTAGACCCAAAGGAAAGGACGATGGCACTGAACTGACATAAACGCTTGTTGATTCATACGCAATTGCAGTCCTATTTTCAACTTAACAAGAGAGCCCCATCAGACAGCTCCGACACAGGGCTCTAACACCTCGGTTACATAACTTTCTCCCATTCCTTCCTCGAGGCAAGGAAAACAGCTGCCAGCAGTGGTCCTCCCCACCACATCCAGACAGGCGGCCCCTACAGCAGCCCAAATGCAGCAGCTCTGCGCACCTCCGCCAACCGACGCGAGGATCACCCCGCTCCATGGAGGGGAGCGGCACGAGCCTCGAGCGCGGCCGTCCGCGTGCACCACCCGTGCGCGTGGGGCCCCACACACCGCCCCGCTCTCGCCACGGGCCGCTCCTCGTGACAGCGGAACAGGTGGGCAGCCCTCAGCCGGCACGGCGGCCTTCTGGACACGCGAGCACGCGTTATATCTCTAAACAACAACAAAAGACGGTAGGGGTGAAACGGGCCACATGAGAACTCCCCCAGAGCCCCTTTCGAGCCCTCCTCCACCCGACGCCCGCCATCCAGCTCTCGGAGAGGCCCCACGCCCCCTCGCCCCCACCCAGGCGGGCCTTGCCACCTGCCCCCCGACCGCCGAGCGGGGCTGCCCCTTACCTGCGGCCCTCCCCCCCCACCCCGCCGCCGCGGGAGGCGAGCGCGGGGCGGGGGCGCTCAGCTGCGGGGGGTTGCCGAGAGCCGGGGGGAGCCCGGCGGCGGCTCGGGGCCGTCGGGCTCCATTCTCCCCTCTCTCACACACAGACACACACACACACACCCGCACGCACGGAAAGGGGCGCACACACAGGAAATAACACGGGGTCAGCTGACCCCCGGCAGCCAATGGCGGCGGGCGCTGGGCAGGCAGCGCGCGCCAGCGGGAACGGCGCGAGGCGGCGGGTCCCGGCCGGGCGGAGGGGAGAAAAGGGGAGGGGGGGTGGGGGGGGGGGG
>PPHD01004310.1:0-28859 GCA_002909625.1 Bambusicola thoracicus | reverse complement strand
GCCCGGGCTGTGGCCGCGGCCGTGGCCCGGCGGGCTGCGGCGGGCAGCATGCGGCAGTCCCTGACTCAGCAGCGGCCGGGCGGCATCGCCCTGCCCGACTCCGTGGGTGAGTGGGGGCCGTACCGGGGCCGGGGCCGGGTCGCCGCGTCGTGCGGCGGGGCGGAGGGCTGCGGGGCCGCGTCTCCGCAGAAGCGCGGTGGGGGTTGCGCCGTGCCCGTGGGCTTTGGGCGGTCGGGGCAGAGCCCGGGGCACGTCGGGGCGGCGCGGCGGTGTGCGCCGTCCCGAACTCGGCGAGCCGTGCAGGGAAGCCCCGCTAACGGCTCGCTTTCGGAGCGCCCGTGGCCGCCGTGCGAAGAGGGCGTTGCGGAGGTCTGACACGGGAACGACCGCTTTGAAGCCGGCGCGCGTTCCGAGCGCCGTTTCGGCGAGAGGAGCCGGAGCGGTGTGCGCGGCACCGATGGCGTGACACCGTTGTGGCGGCCGGGCACGGCGCTGCGTGTGCGCGCAGCCCGCGCTGCCCGCCTCGGGGCACCGGGCGCGGGGCTGCGCTGCGCGGCTGCGCCGGCCGGGTCGGGGGGCGGGTCGGCGTTCTGGATGTGCCAAAGCGCTTCATCGACGGACGTGCGGCCAAACATCTCCTCGGAGGGAGAAGCAGCGGCACTGATGCCCCAGAACGGACCCGGAGTTGGGTGGTCACGCCGTCTCTGTGCCTCCGCGTTAAAGGACTACGGTTGTTTCTATTTGCCTGTGGAGTGAAAGCGCAAACGTTTGTTTTTGCAATAAGGAATATTCAGAAGCTGTCAGAATTGCTTCGATAGGAGACCTTTTGTTTCACCTCATTGCACGTGTATCTCAGCCATGAGCTAGGAAATAATGTAAAAATGTCAGGGTGGTAAGCAGGGCTGTTGCGAAACAAGTTCCAAATGCTCAGGCAGCGTGCTTTGGTCTCAGTGTTTGCTGTCACCTCGCTCTCATCCTGCCCCACAGGGTCGCCCTGCGTGGCCCACTGTAATGATGCCGGCTGTGTGAGGAGCGCTTACCTCTGCAGCTCACATCGCGGGGGTCAGCAGGTCGGTGACTGTGGTGTGTTTAGGTGTATGGGTGTCCCGGAGCAGTGTGGAAGTGCTGGTGTTTGGGAGGCAGCAAAAGGGTGGGGTATCTTCATGGGTTGTAACACGGAGAAGTCTAGGTGTAATATTACTAGCTTGTTTTCAGATTTGGGAGAATAAAACAAGAGTGCTGATAAAAGGTGCTGCCTGGGCTTCTCCAGTTGTTACTTATTTAGCTGCCTAGATATTCATTGTAGCTAAGAGCTCCTTGCTTTTGGTCCTTGCAGTTTCCCCGTGCTGCAGTTACAGCTGTGCTTAGGGGCACGAGCAGGAGGTTTATGGAGGTAATTCCTCCTGGAGACACCAGCGGGTCAGCAGGATGCTCCTTTCCTTGCACGCCCCTCCCTCCCTGTACCTCCTGGTGCTCTGCCTTGTTGGCTGCTGGCACCATGCAGCCCGTGGAGTGGCTCGGTGAGGGCACCCTGCAGCAGGCCTTGTGCCTGCACTGTGCAGGGGGAGAGCTGTCCCCATGGAGAGCGAACTGGTTTGTGCCCAGGTGTATCAGTATGGCTGCTGGGGTGAAGGCAAATGACATGGGTAGCTTTGCTGCGGATATATTCACACCCTGAGGAAGGGCCTGTAGGCACGTGGGATGTACATCTTCTAGACAGCAGGCTGCCTTTGGGGCTTGAGAGGCTCCTGTCTTTGGCAAATGAGGGCAGGGCGGCTGTGTTGGGCTTGGCCAAGTCCTCTCTGCCCAGCTGAGTTATGGATTCATCTCTGTGGCTGCCAAGGAGCCTGCGTGCCTCAGGTGGGGTGTCCCATGGGAAACTTGCTTTAAGGAATATGCTTGGCAGGAGTAAAGGCAGCCCCGTGCTCTCTCGGGGCCCATTTCTGCCCTGCTTCAAAGTACCCTGTGAGGCGTAGCTGGTGATGTGCGCACAGCTTGGGTGCCTCTGGAGTTGGGAAATATGTTGGCCTGCTCCTTGGGTGCTCTGGGGAGCACTGCGCTGTGGGCTGTGATTTGGAGTGGCCCCAGCAGCAGGCACGGCCCCGGGCGGCAGGGAGCCATTACGGCCCATTGCTGTGCCAGCTGCTCACTTCTGCTGGGTTGTGTTTACATAATGTATGACATAGAATCAAAAGGATTGCTCCGAAAAGTGATTTAAAGATTGCAGAATATGCACTGAACAAGCACCCCTGCAGATGTTGCTGAGCATAAGATGGAAGCCGGCTTTTCTCTTGGTTGATGGGGTCACTATTTTATATTTATGCTCATTTGGGAGATCTATAAATACATTTAACAAAAAAAGAAAAGAAACCAGAATTAGGCAGCTGTATATGAGTTTCCCTAATCCACAATTCATTATTCAAACATCTAAAAATACCTGGTTCTTGCTGAAAGTAGAGGTTGCTGCCGCAGGAGGAGTGGCTGTGACTTTCTTTGGAGAGCTGTGGACACCTTGTGACATGTTTACAGCCAAGGTTTCCCCCCTCAAAACAAGTGGAGTACAGTGCGGCTGTTTTGACTTAACGTAAGCAGACAGAGCAGTAGAGAAATGAGTGCCTCGTGGTAGTGTTTCTCGTTAGCTCGGTTGTCCCAAGGAGGCTCTACTGTATCTAAACGAGCTTTGCAAAGGTTCTCAAGGATCTCTTCATCCGCATCCGAGCAATGATATGTAAATGCACGTTCAGGTATCCTCGTAGAGATTGATAAAGCGCATTAGTGAAGGTGAAAAGAGGCAGCCGAAACCAAGAGAGGAAATTCACCGTGATGTGGTTGGTGGTGGGAGGAAAAAAATCTGTGATACCGCGGCTGTCCCCAGATGGAATTAGCAAATTCTGTTGTATATGTGTGTTTTTAGGGTCGTTCAATAGAAGAAAAAGAAATTCCCTCTACGTAACTGTGACTCTCCTCATTGTGTCAGTATTAATTCTAACGGTGGGCCTAGCTGCTACAACAAGAACCCAAAATGTGACTGTTGGAGGTTATTACCCAGGGGTTATTGTAAGTATAGAACTCCTAGGTAGGTCTAGAAAACGTATTGCCTACAAAGTCCCTTGTGATGCTGCAAATGTTATGAAGGGTGATCTTGTTCTGAATATTAATGTATGCCCAGCTACTTCATTGCCATTTGATTTATTTGTTTTATTATTATTTTGCACCTGCTGCTCATTGCCATGCAAAAATCCCATCCAGTCAAGTGGCAGTTTCCCTAGAGCTTAGGTAATTACATGCTTTTGATGTAGAAGTGAGACAGATAAATAGGTCTTACATCAGTCAAAGCAACCCGAGCGCTTTGTTTGCATGCATCAGATTAACCCCAGCCAGACAGGACCAGAGGTGCCAGGAAAAGCAGAAAGTCTAGGTCTTACAATGGGCAGGTTCCAGCGGAATGGACCCACAAAGATCATCAAGTCCAGTTGTGAGATACTGCTCGTGTGAACTTATGGTCGTAAAGTTCCCTTGCAGAAGTGTTCAACGATTGGTAGTCTCCGTGTGGAGAATTGCTCTGACAACTTGGGGCAGAGCATCCACATAAAGCAGCTAATGTGTTGATTTTTTTTTTTTTCTTTAAATCAACAGATGAAAATGGGCTACTGTAGCTTCAAATAGCTTAAGCCAGAGAAGCCCGCTGGTGCCCAGTGTTCCTGCCAGCAGAGTACAGCCCTCTGCAGAAGCATGTGGGGGAGAGCACCTCGTGCCCATCCCAGGCACTGCATGTGCTCTGCTGCCTGAGCGGAGGTCCGGCATGAGCTGGACAGCACATCCTGGTCTGTTGCTGTGTGTGTCTGAGGCATCTTGTAAGGGAGCACAGAAAGGACCAAGCTGCGGCTACGTTTGTCTCTTGGGTGCTGAGCGTGGCCGCAGCCCTCCAGCTGGAAGTTTCTGGTGTGATAGCTGTGCGTGCTGCACAGTTGGGTTCAGAGCCTCGAAGTTGGAGGCTTAAAGCCAGCTCAGATAGGCGGAGAGCTGTTCTTGCCTTCTCGCTCTCTGGTTTATTTACTGTGCGCAGCTGATCTCTGGGAAGCTTTACTTCTCTGTGGACGAGCTATTCTATGGCTGAAGAAAGCCCCTCTGCAGCCCTTTGTGTGGAATGTTATTACCAACGGCATTTAGTCTCTCTGATTTAGGATCATTTTTCTGGCTTCTCCCAGTAACTCTGTATTTAGACCTGATCTTTTCAAAAGAGAAGCAGCAAGGAGGGGTGCTGAGCAGGGTGGCAGGCTGGCTCCCAGCTCCCCGCTCAGCCCCCGCGCTGTCATTGCGCAGGCCTCGTGCCTGGAGCAGCCCCGGGAGCACCGCAGATGGCGGGCCGGCGTGCACAGCCCCGTGACATCTCCCTTGCTATTTATGCTCCGGCAACGTCAGCATCGCTTACGTCTTTCCTGAAACTCTGTCTGCTCGACGGTTTCATGAATTCCTGCTCTTGGGCAGGGCAGTAGGTTGCTGGCTTTACGTGGAGGCAGCCTGCCTGTGTGTGTAGGCCTTTCACCGGTTTCCCCCTCGGTCCATTAATCTGCTGTGTGGAAATGTGTGACAGCCTCGCCTGGCTTCCCCAACAGGAAAACGTTCCCATTTACTGCTGGATGCTTCAGTAGGCTCTGAAAACTGCTGATGCTTTGTAAGAAGCTGGGCCCTCTCCCTTTGTTGTGCTGAGGGGGCCGGCTGCGGCGTGGGTTGCTGGGGAGGTGTCCCCAGGTGGTGACTTCTGCAGCATGCAGCAGCTCTGCACCACCGTGGGGACTGTGCATGCCCACCCCAGGGGCCTCTTTGTGCTGCCAGTGGTGCTGCACTGCATTGGTGAGGAGAAGGAACTAAGGAACCGCAGTGCTCTGGTGTAGTCTAGCTTAGTGTCTCTCAGCCCAGGGCCACCAAGTCAGTGAGCAAGCAGAGAGGGAGGCTCCATCTGCAGTCGTGCAGCAGCCCTGTGGCAGTCTGGGTGGCGAACAGCTGCCCTGGATGTGATGGCTCTGTATACATGCTGTCACTGTCACCTGGCTGGTACAGGCTTCTCTAAGAGCAGATCTGCACTGTGCCATCTGGCCTCCAGGGTGCTCCGGGCCTGATGCTCTCTCCTGCCCTGCTTTGATCTCCTGTCTTGGCTAAGCAAAGAAGCATCTGTTTGCAGGGAGATAAGATCCCCCTGGCCTCTGCTCCTGAGGAAGGACTGAAACAGGCATTGGAGACCTTCCATCCTTCAGGGGGATTTTGTTTTTTTTTCCCCACAAATAGTGCAGTTCTGGAGCCGAGGACATGGTGGCATGTCCAGAGCCAGGCAGCTGTCACCCCCAACCCTGACCACCGATCCCTTCGCAGCTACTTCTTTGAACCCCTCAACTGTGCCTCCGTGGGAAATAGCATCAACTGTGGATGACTGATCCAGTCTTGGGAAGCCTGGATTGCAAGAGTAATGCTCAGCAAGCAGGAGTAACCATCAGGCAGGCATAGAGGGCAACTGCCCAGCAGTTTCTCTAGTGGTTCCTTGTCAAGCAAGTTGGTCTGGAGCTTTCCTCTGGAGAAGCATTTTTGTTTGTATTCTGTTCTCCTTTCAGGCAATCCTATCCACCAGCAGATAACAGTGACATAATTGATGCGCGTTACTAAGGTCCATGGTGAAGAACTGTTGTTTTTTTGTTGTTGTTGTTTTCTTTCCCCATTAATTCAGGGTGAGAATCTACTGATTTATCTTTGCCATTAGATGTAGTGGATCACTCTGATTTCCTCTTTTTGAATTATCTTAAATTATCTCAAGTCCTTCACCTTTTGGTTTGTGGCTGCTCTGAAGCGCCACGTGCACATTTCTCTTAAATGTGTTGGATCAAGTTTAAAGAGCACAGAACGGTTTTCTTGAATGTTTGCATTAGGATTGCATTGCCAGACAGCTTCCCTGCTGCTGGATATCACCAGGCTGAAAATATCACCAGGATCCATCTCTCTGTAATGCCTGGCTTGCTGAGCTATTGGACTTGAAACTGAACTTCAAAACTCCCCTTACTTGGGGAAGATGAGAATGGTTGTTTGCTCAGGCTGAATAAAACAAGGGACCAACCCAGAGGCATTGGCAGATCAGTTTGGGGCAGTTCAGCAGCCCCCCAGCTCTCTGCCCCACCTGCCTGCAGCCAGGGTACTGAGCAGTGCTGAGCATCATTGCTGTGCTTCACACCATGGTAGCTGGTCTCTGATGTGGGGACAACAATCTGAGAGCTCAGGGTGCAGCACAGACAGGTCGGCTGCTTAACTTTAATCCCCTGCTGCTGGAGACAGCAGCCCTTGCTGCCTCTGGTGCCGGCACCAAATGTTACAGGGATTAAGCAGAGCAGGGTAAGATTTGACACCAACTCTTCATCACATTTGTATCTGCTAAGCTCTGCTCGTGCCTCTCCCTGTTAGTACCAGATTTGTTAAAGCTTTGCTTTCCATTCTGACATCTTAAATATTGAGTCCAGGTTACTTGGCCTGTTCTTGAGTCACTGCAGCTTATTTTGTGCCTTACTCTGCTTCCTTGGGAGCTGTCCAGTTACTTAGCTTTCTCATCCAGATCTTTACCACCCTCATCTATCAAATGACTTTGTAGCCTGCTGAATAGAAGCAATAGCAATTGTAGGACTTTCCCAGCATTTCTCTTTGCCAACCCAGAGTTCTTCTGCTATGCACTGATAAAAGACCTTTCTGGTTATGACCCTTACAGAAGCACTTCTGGATCTTTCTCCATAGTGCACAGTTCCCTGCTTCTAGCCTGGTTGAGGTGTGCTGTGTCCTAGAAACTTCTCCTGCTTAGCTAAATAGCTTATGGCCATAGAGAAATGGGGTGAAAAGCTGCTCCTAACTGGCTTTGCTGAGCTGAAATGAAAGCAGAGTTGTCAGAAAGAGGAAGAGATGCTTTTGCTGGAGTAGCTTCTGTTAGCTGGGCTGGTGTGAGCTTCTGGTAAAAGACCCAGGCTGATGAAACGTCACCCCTGCAACTGTGGGAGAAGTAGAAGGTGTCAAAAAAAACTGTTTCCTGAGTAGGAGTTCTCTCTTATTTCATACTTTGTATCGAGAAACTGTGAGCTGAAAACTTAGGTGTTTGCTCACACCCTTAGTGAGGTTACTGGAGTCTGGTCCTGAGATTGCTAGCGGTGTCGTACTTGGTCTGCATCTGAAGACTACCAGATGTTGGTAGAGTAGTTCAAAGGCAGCAGTCCATGTCCTCATCCACCCATTTCTGAGCATTACCAGGGAGGGTGCTGGAGACAGAATTCATCCTTTTGGTTTTTACACATGCTTTTGGTGTTACATGAGGGGTATGCTTGGCAGTCCCTGCTAGTGGGAGACTCCACTAACTTCCTTGCTGAGGGAAGAGTGCTCATGAATTCAGTGTGCTCTTTTTCTGCTTCTGGATTTATGTTTTGTCTGTATGTGAAATACATCGGGTGTCTTCCTGATCTAAATGCTAACAATATGTTATCTTTCAGCTTGGTTTTGGGTCATTCCTTGGAATAATTGGATCAAACTTGATAGAAAACAAAAGGCAAATGGTAAGTTCATTATGCAGACTTTTTTTTTTTTTTTTTAATACTAATTCAAATTCTGTGTGTACAGAATGTCATTGGTTTTCCTAACCCTTCTAGGCTAGCGTTGCATGCCTCTTGAGAGCTATAGATGGTTCCTGGCAGCCCTGGGGAACAAGGCTGTTAACCCAGATACTTTTCTAAATTTGAGAAAATGCTCAAAGCAGCACAAAGTGACTATAGACAGTCTCATTGAACTCAGTGGGATTTTTCAAGGGCTTGAAATAGAGTGTTTGGAGATTTCAGGATATTTGGCACTTCATAGACCCATGACCGGCACTTTTTATGTTGAACTATCACAGTATGTGACACATAATAGACTAGGTATAATACATTTATTTTAAACCTTTTCAAATAAATTCCTAGAGCCTTGAGGCTCTGTGAAGACTGCTTCTGCCCACATTCTAATCCAAGGAAAGGATAGAGAAGGAGATCAAACAGCCAACCCAGAGACTGGAGGGGAAAGCCTGCACAGGGCCCATCAGAAGGCCAGGTCTGAGGCTGAGTGCTCAGAGCTCTCTGCTTAGGATAGAAAATTCTGCTCTTGGAGAACAAATGACTTGAGACGCTGACATGATGAAAAGAATCAATACTGATATAACTGCAAAGCAGCCAACATCTCCAGTGTTACTAATTGATGTGCGTGTTTCTATTCCTTGTTTTCAAACACCTTTTGAAGCAGGAATTAAAACCAAGAAATTTTTTTTTTGTTCAGTAGAGCTGCAGTTGGGGTGTGAGAAGCATGGAAGGTGCTGCTCACACCAGGTGTGCAAACCATAACTCTCTGGTTCTCTCCTCACACTGCAAGGAGGGTTTCTTACGCTGAGAATCTTTGTGCAGTAGGGACAGAGCACCCTAGATTGCCTTCTTTGATAAGCTCAGGAGACTTGTGTGTGGTTCTTTAGGGGACTTCAGAGACATAGCCATGTCTTGGAGGTGCTGTTTCACAACCCTCTCTTTTCTCACCTGTGCTGTAGGCAGCAGCTGTAGTGCATGGGGCATCAACAGCTGCAATCTCCATCCAAACTCTGCCCCAGACCTTAGTGGCGAGGTCCCTGCAGGTCTTCCCCTTGTGAGATGGCAGAGCGGGACGATGCTGCAGCTATCTGACCCTGAAGCCTGTCCTGCTCGCCCACCAATGTTGCCTGCTTTTGCAGCAGTGAAACTGCCTCTGCAAGGGAGCTCTCGGATGCTTAGCAGCGTGTGCTGCTGACCAGGGCTAAGGCAAGCTTGGCCAAGGGAGTCTGGAAAAATTCATGCATGTACTGGGCTGCCCTTTGCTTTGCTAGAAATGTAATCCCCGCAGAGCACAGTGCTGGGTGGGACAGACCCTGCAGGAGGTCTTTTCCAGAGTCAGACAGAGGGCAGGGTAGGTGGGCTTCCTGGTTGCTATTTTTTCTGCTTTTACCCTGACTGTGCAAGAAGAGAACGTCCTGTTCCGTCTGTCCTTGTAGGGTTTCCAAGTCTCTTGCTCATTTGTAATAGCAGCAGGCCAGAGCCTGGTTGAGCAATCGTTACCTTATACCAATCCATTTCACACAGAACTGCCAGTAAATGACAGCGTGGCTTTGACCTGGCTTGTTTGTTTATTCCAAAGGGCCCTGGGTAGCCAATGTCTGTTAATCTCATCTCTCTATCGTTGTGTCCTAAAAAGCACGTGTGACCCAGCTTTGCAAGGATTGCATCACTGCTTCCTGTTTGCAGGCTGGCGTGAGCCTGCCCTGACTGTAGAGAACACGCAGTAGCTGTTGCTCATGGTCTCCATACTTTATTCAAGTCTCGCCTCACCCAGGGGTGCTTAATTTTACAGTGGCAGTCTTGCCCATTACACGTTTCCATAATACCACAGGCAGTGCGGAATGCATTTATTTTTTGCGGACTTCACCGGAGCTCTTCTTTACTCTAAGAGTGCGTTGCTCATTACTCAGTCACTCGTGGTGATGTCAGGATGAGCTAAAAGCAACTAATACAGCCATGTTCCTGTGCCTGTTTCTGCCCAGGAGGTGGCTGGGGAGCGCGAGGACCTGAGTGTGCCAACTTGGCCAAAGGGAGAACTGGCCCAGGCCTGAATTCTCTCCAGTCTGCAGACAGAAATAGCCAGCTCCCCTTTCTCTCACCCCAGCAGATTGGCTTTCATGCCGCGTGTCTGCGCCTTGCGCTCAGCAGAGCAAGGGAGAGCACGGTGGTGCCAGCGCTGCGGGCAGCCCTGCCTTCTGGGGAGCTGCGTGGTCAGCGCTTTGCCAGCCAGAAGTCAGTGCTTTATGATGCTGTGTGACAGCTGCTCATGCCATAGGAAAGTCGTTACCACCAGCTTCACAAACCCCGTGTCGCTGTAACGTTGCCCGAAGGCAACTCCAGAGCAGAACCCAGTTTGTCTTGTCTGAATTCTACTCAGTGTAGCTGACTTCAGGCTTCTCTTTCTCCAGCTCAGGGAGAGGAAATTGGTATATGTGAGGGCAGCAAATCCATGTCTGACGCCAGTCCTTGGATCCTAACAAGGCTGTTATAAACGTATCATAATTAACTTTGTATTATTTTAAATAGCCATGTTAGCAATTCCTACCTGCCAGTGGAGAGGACAAATAACTTAATTGTGTGTACAGAGTGTTTGGCTTACTTCCCATCTCCAAGGGTTATGCTGCTAAGGGAGGATATCCTTTCATGTAGGCACGAAGTGCAGGAAGGTACAGAAGGAAACTTACAACAGAATAACCAAAGCTGTAGAAAAGCATTCCTTCCACTGGGGTTGTTAGAAGCTGCACTTTCCCCTGTTTTGTGGTTTCACTGGTTATGACAGAGAAACAGTGTGGCCGTTGTAACTAACTGATAGTACCAGAAACAGAAGCCACTGTGGCTGGTGGGCTGAGATGGCCAGAGGAATGTTCATACGAGCAGATCGCCTGTAGCTCTCTGGGTTGCGGGGAGCAGAAATTTCTCTTTTATCTGCAGGGAAGAGTTAAGGACAAGCAGCAGCCAGAAGAGGAGGTGTATGCTCAGCCTAAGTATAGCGCTTTGGAGTCGTGGAAGAACTTACGTTACAATATCAAGTTGTCTGGCACTACTGTGCAGCTCCCGCTGCCTTGTCTCTATTTCCATGAGAGAACAGGCACCTCTGAGACACGCATCCCATTGACTTCAATGAGACCAGTCTGTGCAGCCTGGGCAAACATTTGGGTCATTGATTGCTTGAGGGCTTATTGACTGTGGTTTCTATATCCGTGTGGAAAGGACGCAAAATGTTTGGTTGTGGAGAAGCACATGACGCTTTGCTTTGTTTTCCTTCCTTAGCTGGTTGCATCGATCGTCTTCATCAGCTTTGGTGTCATTGCTGCATTCTGCTGTGCCATAGTAGATGGTGTCTTTGCTGCCAGACACATAGTAAGTGCTTCCAGGAAAACCAGAATCCTGCAGTACTTTTACTCTAGGAAAGCAGGTGATGTGTTCGCATCCCACATCGGACCACATCCAACACTGTAAATACATGTCGTGTGCCGAATACTGGTTTAAATTGTAAAACTTAGAAAAATGTGTCAGCTTTACAAAAATATCCTGAAATGAGCAGTAAGCATTAAGATGTTAAAACATTGCTTTAGTTCTGTTTCACGCGTTTACTGAATTAGCCGGTGCCGGGTGACAAGGCAGGAGCAGTTGAATGTCTGACATTGCATGTTGTGTTAGCAGAAACTCCTAATGCTGATTGAACTGCTGGGTGTTGTAGTGAAGGGAAGCCATTGAGCACGAAGTTACCATCGATGGAAACTCCACGTGTCAGCTGGCTCTTTGTTGTAAAGCAGACTCCCCTTTCCTGCCTCGGTTTGTTCAAACAGTAGAAAGACTGAGGGACGGCCAGGTTTGCTTGCAGAGCAGATGGAGCTCCGCAGGTGTGTGATAGATCCCCATTGGTGATGAGCAAGCCCTGGCCACCTCTGACCCCTTTCAGGGGCTTGTGAGGTGTGAGCACTGATAAAACGATGGGGCTCATCCAACTCCTGGCTGATTCCAGCTGCGTGGGGTGGAGCCCTGCAGGTTGGCTTAGAGATTCGGGACGCTGGCCTGACAGGCCGGGTGATGATGTGAGTGGGCACTCAGTGACCCCCGCTGCCGGCATGCCTGTGCGTCTGTGGCAGGGCAGCGAGGGCTCTGGTTTCTGCCTCTTGATTAACGGGTGTGCTTTTGGCCTCGCTTCACCTCCTAACCACCCAAGAATGTCACTGTCTGGCCAGAGACGTGCTCCCAGCACCCAAGCACATAGTGTTCCCTGGGGGGCTCTGTGTGCTGGGTGACGCCTGCAGAGCAGGCCTGTCTGCGCGTGGGATGGCTGGGGCACGGTGCGTCCCTGTAGCCAGTGTGCACAAATGAGGGAGCTGCCACCACCCGTCTTCACTGCAGTGGGAATTCAGCATTGCATTTTGGGAAGCAGGATGCCCATGAGCGAGAAGGTAATGTGTTTGTTTGCGGGCTGAGCTGTTTCTAATCCTCCAGAGGTTTCCCACCATTCACTCAGGAGCCCAGAAGGGCGGATTTCCCGACAATTCGATGATAAATTGTAATGATTCAGCATGAAGAGCCCTTGGAAACACGTCAGGCGGCCCTGGGAGACCTCTGGGGAAATGAGGAATGAATGAATAATTAATTCCTTGCGGGGTGGAAGCCCTTGCTGGGTGAGGTTGGCTTAAGAGCTGCTGCTCCCACGTAGCTGCCACAGACATGCACCCCACAGCACTGCAACCAGAAGTAGTTGGGGGCTGGGGTGGTGGCTGCCATGGCTGGGTGCTGAGGCAGAGTGGGGCCTCTCTGAAGCTCCCCTGGCCCAGAGGCCAGCAGGTTTGGTTTTTCCCGTGGCATTAAACCTGGTGCTCTTTTTGCAGGACCTGCGGCCACTGTATGCAGGACGATGCCAGTACTATTCCAAGAGCACCACACCACCAGAGGTGAGAACAGGTTGGGCTGTGCTGCCTCCTTGCAGGTGCAGAAGCCTCCCACCAGGCTCCTGCCACCATCTCCAGAGCTCTGCAGTCAGTAGCAGCTGGGAGCTGGGGCTAATTTCCTCCACCAGTGGTACTGTGCCTGGAAAGGAGTGGGCAGAAAGGAGGGGATGGGAGAGGGAAACACACTGATTTCTCTTCAGCTGCACATGAATTACCAGAACAGAATGTGGATTCTGAGTCCAGACAGCAGAAATTTCCTGCTTGTGTCTTCTCCACAGAAAAGCCCTGTGAGGATGGGTGTTCATGCCACACCACATTAGAGCACATGGACACTATTGGCTGCCTGTGCTCTGTGCTCAGAGTCCTTCTAGATTTACTCCCATGTTTCTGAGGAGTTAGGAATAACTACTGTGTTTCACCTTAAAATGCTTGAGGTGCAAATAAAATATTATGTCATGGTATTGGTGGGGTCCGTTCTCTTTTTGGCCAGAAGACCGTCCAGGTTAGCTTCAATGATATTAACCCACAAGCAGTCAGTCAGTCTCTTTTCTCAGTTATTTTCCAGTATGTGAATCTTTCCATCAGTTAGCATCAGCCTCTTGACAATTCCCTGCCCTAATTTGCCATCTGGGGAAGCCTTTCTTCAGCAATGCCTTATCTGTTTGCAGGAGTTGCACAGCCCGCTTCCTATGCAGGTGCGTGCTTATCTTTGACTTCCCCATGGTGGAAGGAAGGGGCTGATCTGCTCTAGTCCCATGCATCTTTATGCCAGACTGCATTCTTTGTAAGAGCTGTGCTGCAAGATAAGGAAAGAGAGATTTCCCTGGGGCTGATCTTGGGATCAGTGCAAAATTACACATAGAGTAGGCCAAATGGCAGCAGAAATTGTTTGGTGATTGTGTCTGTATGTACTTTGTGTTTCTTCTGAATTCACACAGGCAGTCTGTCACCCACAACGTCGTGCACCGTGCACACCAAAAATAAAAACCAACACCTGCTTCTGCTGTGACCTGTACAACTGCGGAAAGTGAGTAAGCTGGAAATACCATTCCTGGCATGGGGAGAGCAAGTAGTGGTCGTGCTGGTTTGCGGGTTTCTGAAGGGCCAGAATAATGCTAGACCAAAGTATTGATTAATGACAGCTGTTGTGGGAGGAGAACCAAAGCGATAGTTGTTTGCCATAAGGACTCCTAGTCAGAAAGGGGCCAAGTAAGAGTAAAGGGGTTCATGAAGTATGCTAAAGCCGTGCCAACTATGTGTGAGCACACTTCAGGCCAGCCCAGCTGGAAGGGTGAGTGAGAGTTCCCATTACTTCCATTCTTGGTCTTCCTCCTTTTTTTTCCCTTATGTACTTCATCCTAACCTTCCTTGTCTGTTGGCACTGCTTGGTCGTTGGATTTTGTTTAATTTTAGAAGATAGTTATGAAAACTGGGACACTGTTCTTCCTTATTTTCCTCATTGTTTTGTTCTCCATTGCAGTAACAGGGAGGAGTGTTCACGAGCTGGTGCTACCTGCATGCTTATAAATGACTCACAGCACCGTGCAAAGATGAGTCGGAAGAGTGATTACCAATAGAGCACCCCTGCACGGTGATCTTGCTGTTGTTAGATCTGGCTGCCATGCTTGATCTAACCTCAGCACGCATACTGCTTAAGTCATTTAGAGTGCCTGGTGTGTGTCAGCAGAGAAAAAATGATTTTCTTAGTGCTGGCTCTTGCCTGGGGCTGTTTCAAGGTTAATGTTTCTCATGGGCTGGCCCCCGCTTAAATCACTGACTACGGTGGTGGGAGATTAAAAGATTCTATTAAGAGAGGGTGGTTTTGGTTGCCAGGAAGGGTAATCCCTGGTTTCTGTAGTATGTTGTTTCTGTATGAGAATTTGCAGAACATAATTCATTGTTACTAAATGAGGGGAACGACACAGAAGTGATTGGAACAGAAAAATCTAACTGTTCTGTATTACTGGGTGGATTTTTTCCCTGTCAGTCAGGTTGAGGGTTCTGCCTCTGACCTATTTTCCTCTATTTTAAAGCAATTATTTCAGATTTAATCTTGCTTGGTGCCATGCAAGTGCTTTGCACTGAGGAGGTGCTGGTTCTTTTGGGATCTCAGTGGAAAAGGCACCGACACTCGAGGCTGGTTAGCTACTTTATTGTGTATAGGATGGAAATTACAGAAGTGACAGCAGCCTTGCATGCCTCCTGATGCTGAGAACCCCATCTGCAGCAACCTTGGGCAAGTCCCTTCATGTTGAACCCCACACAGGGTTCTTCATCGTTACAGAATTTTTCAAAGCCTTTTATCTTTGGTGCTGAATATCCTTGATGATGAAGCAGAGTTCACTGGGAACAATACACTCTTACGCAGCTGCATAAGAATGGGCTCTGCAGGCAGTACTTACAGGCTGTGGTGTTAAAGACTGTCTTGGTCTGTGCTCACATTACCTAGTTCAAGTCGTTCAGGCTAACATGCAGGGCTTTGCAGCCAAGCCACTTGGTTCACCTCTGCCTCAAGTCTGCCTGAAATTGTTCTCTCTCACTGCAATCTCTTCTGCAGTGAGTCACTACAGCAAGAGTTGGGAAAAAAGAAAAGGAGAAGCTGAAAGTGAGTGGCGAGGAAAGGAGAATTGCTCTTGTGGAAGAATCCTGCCAGTCCATGCCATGGTAGAGATGGAAGGGACGAGCACTTAAGTAGGGGAGGCTGAGACAAATGTGCTTGGTGTGTGGAGGCCAGCCATGCTGTCCTGCATTCCTCCCATCTAGCTGCTCGTGTGGCCGTGAGAAGCCTCCAGCATGGCCCTTCCTTAAGACATGGACTGGATTCTCTATGTGATTCCAGGTCAGATCTGTCCTTGGGAAGCCTCCAGAATGAAGGGCTGGCTCTGGAGATTTCAGGTGATGGAAATAAGAGGCAGATCCAGACTCAAGGGCAGTTTGATATTAGTAGGGCTGGCTGGACTTGTTTGTTTCACGATATATCAGGCCATCTCTTCTGGTGTTATCATGCAGAGAGATATCAGATGCCAAAAGAGTGGGATCTAGCAAGCTTTATCCGTGCTCCCATCTGAGTGGTCAGGTCCAGGCTATCATTAAATTTCAGATGGCATTTTACTGTCCATTGGAAGTGCTTAGGCTTTATTGTGGTGCATTTTTTAATCTTTTTTTTTTTTTTCCCTTATCCAGCAGAGTAGAGATTTCTGGAGGATACTATGAGTACATTGATGTCAGCAGCTGCCAGGACATCATCCACCTTTACCACTTGCTTTGGTCAGCAACAATTTTGAACATAGTGGGGCTATTCCTGGGGATCATTACAGCAGCGATACTCGGAGGTTTTAAAGACATGGTAAGATGGATACCAATTTTTCTATGCATTAAAACAAATAAATCAAACTGCCTTTTTAAAATAATCATGAAAACAACTGTTGATATTTCTGTGCAAATGATCTTTGCATCACTGCAATCTGGCCAGGAAGAAGGCCATGAAAGCACTGTAAGGAAAAAGTGAAAATGAGTCACTTTTTTGATCTAGTGTCACTACCTGAATACAATTAGAAAAGGTGAAAAGAAATACGGACTTTGTTTTCAAAAGGAACCTTCTCAGAGGTGTTGCAATACCAGGGTGAATAAAAATAAACTTTTTGCGTAAAACAGATCTTCCTCTTCATAGCATTGACCTTCTTCAAGGAAACGTGTGCTGGTTGTTCATGAGCTGTTGATTTCATAGCACTAGTAGGGTTCTTCCACCTGCTTGTGTCTGAACAGTCAATTTGTTTTAGTAGTAGCATGCACCAGGCTGCTGCCAGGCTTGTTCTGGGGCAGAGTTGAGCTCCATCTAAAAGACACTCTACTCTAAATATTCCTGTGTTCATTCGGCTGTCTGGTTTTGGTGACTGAAGTTGTCTGGGTTAGTGGCTGAGATGCTCTCTTTGTTTTAACAGACTCCTTCCCTCCCTACGCTGAACTGCACGGTTGAAAATGCACATCCTACAGTGTCCTATTACTCAAGGCCGCAGGTGACATCTTACAACACCTACTACCACAGCACTCCTCACCTGCCTCCCTACTCTGCATATGACTTTCAGGTACAGAACATTACAGTTTGTTTTCTTCTTTGGCTGAAAGGTTAAATGCAGCCCAGTCTGCAGGGCTCTGGAGGCCTGTCTTCCAATCATTTACACAGTTTAATTTTCCTGTTCATGCAAAGAATACCAAAGCTTTCCTTCTAGCCACTGGTGCTTGGCAGCACTCTCTCTTACTAAGACAACAGTTTTCTGAAAGCTCTCCTTGCAAAGAAGGCAATAGGGCATGCTGCCTGCTTCCCCTGTTGTTCACCAGTAGAGGCCACATTAAAAATAAGCACTGCCTCTGGCACCTGCTGTGCACTGAGGATAGAGACAAAGCGAGATGTTCAGGTGCTAGTTTTTATTAGGCTAACTGCTGTGCCTGAGAGAAATTGGTGAGCTTTTAGAAACAAGCTCTTTGAGCTCTCAAAAACACGTACTGACTGAAAAGATCTTCTGTTTTTCCCACACGCTTCAGCTGGTCTAAGAACAGTCCCAGCAGACACCACTGCTGCTGTAATCTCTGTTCTGAGTCATGGAACTGTGCTGCTGGAAACAGTGATTTCATTTGAGTCTTGCTGTCAATGTCAGTTTTCACTTGTTGAAACAGATGAGATTGTTTCACCTCAGCTCTTTCAACTGGATGTTACCGGAGCGGTGGTGTTCACTTCTTACGTTTTCTTTGCAACTGTCACAGCTGGGGACTTCTTTTTTTAATTAATGAGAGCTTATGTTCTTGGATGTCAGCTATGAGATGTGGTCTGCAATAGCCACAATCTCTGTCATCAGAGCTGTGCATTAAAGATATCTTCCATCTGAACAGATTTGGTTTTATTGCTAGGGCCACTGAACAGTGCTGTTGTCAGAACATCCCAGAAATATTTGAACATCAGAATTTCTGGGACCTCTGTAAAGATTTTTTACTCATTTTTGAGGTTAGTGCAACCTAAGGCAGTCAGCAGTGTTGTGTAACTTTTTCCTGTTGTAGAGATTCCAAACTCAGCACATTACCTAAGCAAGTTTCTCTGCAAAGTCCATTTGCCAGACACTCGGCTGATAATAAGCACTGTTTAATTCTGTGCCTGTCTGTGCTGCGGCCCCACCAGCAGAGATCTCAGCATGGGTGGGTTTGCCCAGCTTTTCAACCAAAAGCACTGCTGGGACTCTCCTAGCGCTCACATCTCAGCCACCAGATGAAAGCCTCACTGCTGTGATACCACAGGTGTTGGCTTAGGAGCTGACACAAAAGCTGGTCATCAATTAAGGTAATCTAAATTTAAAATAGCCAGGTCTCACTTTCAGATGCTGTTCTAAGTCTGAGCCTCGCTCTTCTCCAGGAAATTTGGGAGCCTGCATGGCAACATCAGCTGAGGCCTCTGGTAGTGGATGCTCTTTCTCTTGTCTGATCTGAGCAGTGTCTTTGCCACCCTGATACCTTCTGCCCTGCTGTCCCTGTGGTGGTGCATGGAGCAGGCTCAGCCTCGCTTCTCCAGTCCCCTTCAGAGGCTGTATTTCCTTCGGCGCAAGAATTGCTTCATTCAGCGCTTCCCAGTCATTCACCCATCTTTTCCAAGAAAAGAAAGTCCTGAATTTCTGAGGGAGTTTGTACCTCTGTATCTCTGCTTTCTCACACAACAGTAAGATAGCAGAACTAGCTCTCTGGTTTTCAGAAGAGCAAAATTCAATGGGAATTAGCAACAGCCAGCACTGTGGCAGGTGTCATCCGCTGGCAGAGGGCTGTGTGGTGACAAGGGCTTTGCGATGGGCCAGGATGGGAACTGGGATGGGGGAAACCTGCTGGGGTGGCAGCAGGCTACATGCTGTGCCTCTCTTTGTGTGGTTTGGTGGCCGGAGGCAGTTAGCTGAGCGCATCTCTGCCCTGTGGCATTTTGCCTTCTGTGAGAGGGTGCAGATAGGGGCTTGCTTCACCCCAGCAGCAGCAGCACATTCTGCTCCAGATCTCCCATTGACAGAGGGAAATGAGCACTCTTCCCAGCGGCTGGGTGCATTAGCAGGGCCAGGCAGCAGCCTGACGCAGGAGCCAGGCCAGCTCTGCAGAGGCAACAAAGGCAGCTCTCCTTCAAGCCCCAGGCTGTTGCCAGGCAGCAGTACTCAGATGCTTGGTGGGCTGGCTTTGCTGGCTGGTGCCTGCTGTGCTGCTGTGGCAGTGTCTGTCCAAACAAACGTCTCTGCAGGTGACCGGTGGGGTGAGCGTGCGTTGGAAGAGTTGCCATGTTATTTCAAACAGGAGTGATCTGTGTGACTTGCTGTGGGCTTCTAGGTGACCGAGCTGGTTTTTGTGGGTTATACAGCCACAGAATAAGCTGTCAGGAGTCAGTTTTAGAGAAGTGGTGCAGGGTTTCAAAAAAGCACTGCCGAGATAAAATCCAACCTTGAACACTGTGCAGCTCAGCCTGGTGGGTGCGAGAGCCATGCTCTGCCGTGGGCCCCTCAACACTGCATCCTTCCTGCTGCAGCCTCCTGCTTGGGGTTGGCAGCACATGACTGCACCCAAAGGACGAGCCAAGTACAGGGCAGCACGAGGGCGCTGCCTCAATGCCTGGTGCTCAGCAGGAATGTGCTTCTCCTTGGGAGTGCAGAGTGCTGGGAGTGGGGCCCAGCGCCCTGCCCAGGCTGCTCTGTGAGCACTGCCTTAGCGTGGGCCAGGTGGCAGTCAGGAATGCAAGGCTCAGCCTGGGAATGTGCTCATCAGGAGTAAAATTACGGTACGTTACAGCCAGGAGAGCAAGTGTAAGTGTCAGTATTTCGTTACCTGTTCAGAATTAATTTGTCTGGCCTATTTCTGGATAGAACGTGACACGTTCACGGCTCAGTGGCAGTGCCAACATCATACGACCCAAGATACTGTGGAGAACAAAGGTATTCTGGAGAGCAGAAACTAATTTTCAGGCATGTACACATTTCCTGTGTAAAATCTGAAAGAAGGTTGCCCGGAATGAGCCACACGTCTTCACAGAAGTTATGGTGGAACTCCGATTTATTTGCCCGAATCAGCTCATACTTATACAGAGATACAGGCTGCACATGGAGATAACTCACGATTGGTTAGCATACAGAAATCACGCGTCTAGCACGCGCCTTGCTCGCATAGCTGTTGGTACAGCATTAATCACCACGCGGCTTTCACACTGTTCCTCGCATTCCATTGCCCTAGTCTCCTCCCAAACTAGCTTCCCCTTATCTTGACTGCAGCCTCAGCTTCTTTTTTTTTTGCTTTTACAGCTTCAAGGTCTCATAGCCTGGGTTGTGCACGTAGCAGTCATACTCACAATGTCCTTGCTCCTTGAGCCACTCCTCTACAAAAATCTTTTGGAGCTTTTTACTTACTGATGGAATAAATTGTTTGCTGCAATTAATGATAAAAACTAGGGCAAAAAGAAACTCTCTGCAGCCTGTTTGTTGGCAGTGGCTGATAAATGAAAGCCAAGATGTGAAAGAGACGCATCAGTTTTTGGTTGTCGAGGCTACATGAGATGCAAGCAGGTGCACAGCAGAAGCAATGGAAGAAGCATTCTGGTTCTCTCCCATTTCAGGTCTCAGGAGTTTGATTATGCAGCGCTGTTACTGTGCTTACCTTGAGTGCAACGAGTGATTCATATACTCGCATGTACGTCTGTACACTTCGCAGAACTGAGTCTTGAAATATTAATATTCCTCTGCACTGTAATGTAATCCTGTTTTACCACTGCCCTTCACAATTAGAGATGTTACAGCATTCTTGCTTCCTCCCTGCAGCATTCCAGCGTGTTCCCGGCCTCCACTCCCTCTGGCCTCTCGGATGACCCGCAGTCAGTGTCACCATCCCCCAGCTACATGTGGTCCTCCAACGCTCCTCCTCGGTACTCACCACCGTATTTTCCACCTTTTGAAAAGCCACCACCTTATACACCGTAAAGAACGAGGGGAAAGAAGAACTAAATACCTACCACTGAAATGATCGTGAACATTTTGTGTTTATATCTTACTGTGGGAGGAAGGGGGGGGAATAGATTCAGAAGATAATTGCAAACATGAATACTTGATTGGACGGTTCATTCTTGCGAGACTTATTTCAGAGGTTTAACAGTGGGGTGCAAGGAAGGGGACGTGCTGCTGATGTTTTGCAGGGCACCTAAATTCCAACCTCCTCATTTTACAGTGAGGGTCATGGAGTCCTTTGTTTTTAATAAAGTGATACAAGGCAGACGATAGATTCTGGTCCGCCTTACTCCATCTTGAGCCAAGCTGAAGTAAGGGTAGCCAGGATCCACAGCTGCCCAGGAGTATCATTCTGCCCGAGGTGAGGGTGCTTGCAAACAGCTCAATCTGATGTTTGTTTTGTTTGGCTGTTGGCCACCAGTTTTTGGGGATTTTGTGGGGTTGCAGAGCTTGGCTCACATCACTTGTTGGCTACAGTCTATGGGATGGAAACCCCAGTGAGGAGCCAGGATGATGTCTTTAAAACTAATAAATAGAGGTAACTTCATAGGGTGTTTTCTTATGTGTCTAGCAGAACAATGGGAATCTATTTATTTATTTATTTATTTATTAGGAGGAAAGCTTTAGTAAGCTCTATTAGCTGATTTATTTGGGGACGTTTCTTTAGATAGAAGGTAAAATGCAGTTGTCTGTCTTCCGAATTCTATGTCACGATGCTGAAGTCAAACCATCTGGGTGGCTGCACTGCCTAAATCTTCAGAAGCTGCTCACAAGTCACTGAAACAGTGCAGTGGAAACACTTTCTTTTTCCTTCTGCTTGGTTAGGATTTTGTTTTAAGCTTGTACTTTCACCTTTTCTAACGGGTTGAATCAGCACCTTGAATAAGCAGCGTCTTAGTAGCTGTGTTATGGGCTGCACATACAGGATTTCCACTAGTTCTCCAAGATGTAAGTCTCACATGGATAAAATTCAACACCGTGTAATATAGGATGAAGCTGATAGGAATTTGCAATTATTGTTGTGACTTTCATTTAATCTTCAGCTGATGACTGTGCTGATTGATCTAGATTCCAACAAATTTTGCATGCGTCCTGCATAACAAAAGAAGGTCAGCTTTGTTATGTGTCACAGTGTCCTGTAAAGTGTGGTTCTACTCCAGTAAGTGACCTCAGATGACGGCTTTTAGATCTGAGCCTCTCAGCCTGAGCATTCCCAATTGCTTGCTTCAGAGAGAAAAAGTAAGGTATTGCCATTTTATTCCTTATTCCCTAAAAATGGACCTTCCTTTGCATTGAATTGCTGGCCCTAATCCCAAATGGCCTACATTTACACTCAGCTCTGGTGCAGACAAGAAGATATCCAACAGCTCAGTCTGCTGTGCAGAATATAAAATTGGTCCACGTGCCAGGGAAAATATCAACAGCTGCGTATTAACCCGTGGCCTCCACTTTTAATCTAAAAAAAATGAAATGCTGTCAAAAGGGAAAATGAATGCTGAAGTCCCTGATCTCACTTTTCAAAGTACACCACACTTTATAATGCTCTTTTCAATACTATGCATTTGCGAAGCCTTTAAAGCTAGGCTGCGTGTTAACCTCCTCATTCCACTGTCCGCTGCTAGTCAGTATGTTAGCCAGCTCAAGGATGGCGCTGTTTCTCCGGAAACAAACATAGCTTTTCTCCAGCAACAAGTGAAGAGAGGAGCTGGGGAAAGGAGTACAAACACGGGATTTAAAGCAGTAGTGTGCGCAGAACACGTCCCGGTGGCGTTCTGCTTTACTGCGGATAGTTCAAGTGCAGCTCTTGGAAATCTGCACACTGAAAACAACCTATTAGAGCCTCATCCATTTTATATGACGTTTTTCTGAATGAAATCATGTTAAGGAGATTATGTACAATTTCAAATCTACTCACGAACCTGGAATTTGAAGGCCACGTTCACTTAAATCAGAAAGTTTGGTATTGCTGCATCTTTGAAACCAGAGGTCTCAGTCCTGTCCCAGCGCCAACAAACACACGATACCATTTGTGCCTGTCTACTGAGCAGGGCTTGGTGGGCCGGGGCACCGCAGGGCAGGACAGAGGCAGTTCTGGAGGTGAGCAGAACTGAACGGCAGAGAAACAATAAGGAAACAACTGTCATCGGGTCTGACTTGACAGAAACACTAAACTTAGGAAGTTATCAATCACAACTCTTGTTTTCTAAGGAATATCTAAGCAAAAATTACATCGCTGCTTTAAATTCACTGTAATACGATGAGGCCGTTGTCACATTTAAAAAATTACCTGTTTGATTTTTCTGTTGAATGACGTGTTTCCTTCCGCTCAAGTAAAATAAGTGTTTCATGTGAATGCAACCTTCTGCACTGTGGTCATCATTTCTTACAGGAATGTAGAACTGTGAACCATCTGTACCGTTTTATTACTTTATCAAGGTCAAATAAACTGGTGTGACTTTTGTAAGCGTTCATAAGCTGCATTTTGTGTTTTAGCAAGTTTCGTGTTTTATGAGCACCTTCAGCATTCATTGAGGAATTCGGTATAACTGCACCTCTTTAACAACATTTGCTGTATTGGGAAACTGGTGGTTCTACCACAGTGTTGGTGTTTTTTCTTTAATTCTGTTAAGCCCCGGGTGCTCCCCCAGCTTCTTCCTTTAGCAGCCCTACCCAAATGAGAAAGCAAAGCATTCCTCCCAGAAGCAACCTGTAGGGCATGCCCTGCTGTTTGCATGGAGCTGGAGCACAGCGGTATGAACTGCTGATCCTCTGACGTGTTGAGGAGCTGATCTGTCACTGAAAAGAAGCATGCTGCACATCTCTAGAATTAAACTTTTTATTTTTGCCATAGAAAGCTCTAAGAACTAATATCAAGTATTGATTAATGAAAAGTAGAACGCAACTTTAAAAAGTATGTTGAAGAAAGACTGTACAAGTATATACATTACAGACGTGGCAAAAGTTAGCAGTGTTTCACAAGGAACATTTCATAGGTAATAGCTGTCGAACTCAATGCTCATGTGTACTTGCTAGCTTCTGCATCTTTTCCTAAGCTGCATGCCTTAACGGTACAAAATAAATAAGCGGCCAATGTTTTTAATCTCCATTTTTATTTCATTCGTTTACTGGAATGCTACGGTATGAATCTCCAAAGAAACCATACAGTGCCAACGCAGTCCCCGTTATTACATCCTGCGGCAGATCCGTTCGGGTTGGTAGCTGTGTGAGAATGGCCGCGAGGTTTGTTGGTACGCCTCTGAAACGGTCGAGTTTTATGCAAGTGATTTTTCAGATTCAATCTTTTCCTTTCCTTACCCCAAGGCCAATTTCTTAGGAGTCACGTAACGCCTTTCATTAAGTTAATCTGGGAGCTTAACGTTAAAAACAAACATAAGTGCAAAAGCCAGAAATCTAAATACAAACACTCATGGCCCCATAAAAAAGGTTAAAAAGAAGGGATCGGATGTGTTTCCAAATCAATAAATAGTGAATTAAAAAAAAAATGCTTTATGTGACCTCTGGACTTTGGATATCAAAAATCACTTCCAAGGAAAACTGAAGACCCTGAGACACATGCATGCACGAGTCTTCCAGCAGAAATACAGTTACGAAGTCCTAATTTTCCAGTTTTCCTCCAAAAATAGACCTTTAGTAGGCACAGTTTAAGTTTTTTAGTACGTCAGCAGCAAATATTTGTAGCCACTATTTTTCAATACAACTGAATGCATGCTTTGCAGTGTGTGCTTCATTCCTTATTTGCCATGTCCATAACAAAACCACTGCATTTGTCATGATGGTAAATTCAAGATATTCTTATGTACCGTGCGGCCAGCCACGCTGGGCAATCAGTACTTAATTCCTGTGAGGCTGCTGAAATGCCGTCTCAGACTACATCCAACATGTAACATCTGAAAGTTCAAACGGGTTGCAACGCGGTCTGGAAAACCACCACACATGTAACATTTTTGGCCTATGAAACAGAAGTGCTGAGTATCACACGTAAAAAGTAAAGAAATTCTCCTCTTTCTCCCACCTCTCCAGCATCCTTTCTTACAGCGCAAGCTGTATTTGAACCATTTGCCATTTAAATACCTTGCATGTCTAAAATGCATGCCTAAAATCTTAACATTGAAGGTCAGAGGATCAAGGGCTTACGTGAAAAATGAAAATAAAAAGGTTTAAGCAACAAGAGCAATGATAGCTAACTAGCATTATGCACAACAGTCCTCTTCAGTAACTGCCAGAACTTCTGAGCAGCTTTCATCTTACCATTCAGAAAAATGCAGTAAGCCACTAAGTATGAAGTGCTAGGCTACCACTGCTGTTTTTCCTCAGGTCTCCGTCTCTTGCTTCTATTGGATTTCTCCTAATTATCTTCTAACTGTCCAAGAATATAAGGAGAAAAAAAAAGGAGCAATAGAAGCAGCCTAGAAGTGAAAACAGATGACAAGTAGGCAATTGTAGAGATGATACAGTGGGGTATGAGGGATGGCAGGCATTTTCTGACCGTCAGTTACATCATTATCATAAGATTATACCCCTCAGAAATGGGAGAATTAAAAAACAAAATTCCTGTTGCACTTAAAGATCTAGCCAAAGACATGCAGGAGATCCTCAGCAGCCTCAGCACTGATGCAGCACTCAGAGGATTTCTCCATTCTAAGTAAATTTCAAAGCCTTTGGGTATCGTGGGGATTACTTTTTATTTTATACCACACTGAAACCATTCTTAATGGAGAGGGAAAAAAAAGTTTGTGAGTGCTCTTGATTCCTCCACTACTGTGCACTGACTTTTTCCCTGATACAAAAAGAGTGAAACAGAATGGTCCAGGCACTGACTATCCCATTTACCATACTGCCTAACACAATTAAAATTGTGTTCAAGTTAGACCAAACTGAGAATCTCTCAGCAAGAATACCTGCACGAAGACAGATGATTCCTATTGCTTATAAAAGCACAATTAAGACGCTACTTGAAAAATACACTGCTCCAAACTACTGGATCAGTCATTTTGGACCCTTGCGGTAACGCATTATTCAGAAAAATAACACAAGGCCTATGGTTCTCTTTAATGGTTTGATACTAAAAACATTACCATAGAAAAACTTACCGTTTTCTTCATGAATCATGAAGCACTATTCAGCATTAAAGCGCTAACATGAAAGAAAGGGTTTATCTAAGGATGGGTACTGGAAATACCTTGAATTACGTTAGAAATTAGATTTCTCACTCTTTAGGAGAAAGCTGCACCTTTTTCCAGCCACAAACCCCCATGTTTTGATCAAAATGAACATAGTTGCAAACACTGCCAGCTCCTTGGAAATGTCTTAATCTGTATTCAAGTAAACCTTCCAATGAATCGCTTCCACAAATTATTTGCAGCTACTAACGATCCATCTAAGTACTACCATTTGATGACTTCATCGAACAAGTTCACGTTTTCACTCTGAACAATTTGTTTTACAATTATTTCAACAGTTCATTTATAAAAGCTGCAGCACGTACTCACTCACTGAAGCCTTTTCCCAGCATGTAACGCATTTCAGTAAGACTCTGGTATTACAAACTCAAATTCAGTACTACCCTCTGACTGATTTTGCTTAAAAATTGCATCATTTCCCCGTGGAACAAAAATATCATCCCAGCTCATTTGTTTGCCTGGAGAATTAGATGTTGTTCCTTCAGTGCCATCCTTTGGTGCATCAACACGATAAACGATTCTGTTCTCGTTTATTACCGGTAAGCTGCTTGAGCGATCAGAAATGTATGCGTACTGTCTGATCTGCAAAGACTTGCAAGGATGCAGTCGATAAAGCTTGTTATCTCCCGAAGGATCTTGGCTATGAACTGATCTTATGTGTGAGGCCATAACCTGGTAGTTGATGAAAGACTTGCCACACGTCAAGCACTGGTACCTCCGCTCACCAGTGTGGTGAATTTCATGCTTCGTACGGTATTCTGCGAGAGGGAAAACTTTATCACAGTATCGACACGGATACTTCTTCTCCCAGGAATGAACATTAAAATGTCTCCGTAAACTCGTCAGACACACGTACGATCTCTTGCATACAATGCAAATGTAGTAGACCCTTCCATCCACTATCAGCTCGTAATGGTCATCGTGCTTTACTTTCATGCGTTTCCTGCTTGAGGAATCGCTGTCAGAGGTTCTAGGGGTTTCATTAGGCTTGGCTTCTCCTTCCTCAGGATCATCCTTAATCGGAATGACTATGTCATAAGTGTCCTCACCAATATTTGCATAAACCTTGCAGCCTGTGGATAAGCCTTCTATTTCAGTTGCCGTATCTAACGTTATGATTTTCTGTCCTTCTCCCACATGTTTTGATGCTATACCTGGACCGAATTCCTTGTTGTTTCCAGAAAGGACATCCGAGATTTTTATTTTAAATTCTCCAGGTTTAGAAGACTGCTCCTGTGGAAACGTAACAACCTGTTTTTTCTGTACTCCTGATCCTTCAGAGGGTGCCGCCTTGGGTACAGAAGGTTGCTGAACCGAAGAGCTATTGCTGACTGAACTAGGACTAGAGGAGCTGATGACATCATCACTGTCCTCAACCACCTCTTCTACATCAACAGCAGCTGTTTCCACTTCAGTTGAGGGACCTTTATCAGATGGCTTCTGGCTCTCCTCAACCAAATCAATCGTAGGGGGCACGTGCATTTGATGTGAGGAGCTGACACTGGGTGGGGGGTTAACTGGGGGCCGATTCAGCAGAATGAGCTCAGTTGTCGAATGCTGTGGTGCCACAGGGACAAGTGATTCAGCACTTGACAGTGTTTGGTTTGGATTCAGCTGATTAGCAGAGGAAGTAAGTTTTTGAGTTGACGTGGTGCTAGTTAGAAGAGGGGAGCCACCACTGCCACACGATTTTTGGTCAGAAACTCCAGGTGCATTTGGGCAGGACTGGTTCTGGATTGCAGCACTTGAGTCTTTAGTACATTCTTTTGGGGGAACAATCTCAGAGCAGAAGATGACATCATCATCATCATCTGAATCAGTCACTGTTATTTTTGGAGTCTCGTAGGCTATGCCATGTAGAGAAAACGATTCAGTTATAACCGGCATCCAACCCGTCACCTCTCGACCCTCCTGCCTGATGGCAGGTACTTGTGTTTCAGCATCCTTTTGAGTGGGGGCAGAACCTGAAGTTCCTGAAGCACCATCTTTGACCTCACCTGGCACGCTTCTTCCATCAGATGGAGCTACGGACAGATCAGCTAGGAATTTAACACCCAACTGTTGCCCTG
This sequence comes from Bambusicola thoracicus, assembly GCA_002909625.1. Classification (NCBI taxonomy): domain Eukaryota; kingdom Metazoa; phylum Chordata; class Aves; order Galliformes; family Phasianidae; genus Bambusicola; species Bambusicola thoracicus. The sequence continues at coordinate 1,054 of PPHD01004310.1, read as the reverse complement.
ATTTAATCAATTCATCGATTAAGTCGGCTCGAACAGAGATTATTTTGGAACTATACATATAATTCAGTATTTCAGCAAAAATATCAGCTCTCACAAAGCTCAATTCGACTACTTGCCCAGCCACCGACAAAAGCTGGTGAAAATACGTGCTTGAGGCAGAAAGAATGTTTCTGTGAGCTCGAAACTTCCGGTCCTCCACGATAACAGTAACATCACAGAAAAGCCCATGGCCGCGTTGTTCGTTCAAAGACTGAAGGAGCGAACTAGAATACTGTGTGTCTGTTGCAGAAATCAGTTTTTCCCCCTCCATTCCTGTAAAAAGAAAGCAAGAAGGATCAAGTAAAACCACAGATTTAGAGCTTTAACTGTATGACAGTATTTCCGCATTTACAGTTTACTCCCTCCTCTGAAAAAACAAATCTCAGTGTGAGGTATTATTCATAAGCTCATATGTCACAGCACTGTGCAGATGTAACGTTTGTCCACACGAGGCACGTGCAGTCCTAAATATGCTCTCTGTTCGTACACGACGAAAGACCTGCTTTTGATTCAGTGGCAAACGAGGTAAATTTGAGAAGCAAGAAGATGCGAGACTGGGCTTCCCCAAAAGGCTAAACATTAATAGACATTGCACTGTGAATATATTCCATACCCAGAGAAGTTCGGGAGTAGCCAGCTCTCCAAGGGCTGCGCAGCACAAGTGAGACAGGCAGCCACCCCAGATGGGGCAGGCAGCGCCGCCGGCCCTTCACCTCCGTGCCCCCCACAAGCATTAATTTCGCCCCTCCTCACTCAGCTCGGGCTCATTCCCGTAGGAGGCCGCGGCGCGGCGGCAGCGCGGTACCGAACCGGCCCGGGCACCGCCTGACCTCGGCGCCTCAAAGGCCGCCAGCAGGCACGAGTGGGAAGTCCCCGCTCCCAGCGCCCCGCACCGTGCAGGGCGGGCCGACGGCCGCCCGAGTGCCCGACCCCGACCCCCCGCGGCCCGGCCAAGTTTCCCACGAGCTCGGGGCCGGGCGGTTGCGGTCCGCGCTAGCAGGCGGCGGGCCCGGGG
>PPHD01004309.1:1576-25229 GCA_002909625.1 Bambusicola thoracicus | reverse complement strand
TCCCCCCCCCCCCCCACACACACATGCCAAAACCGAAGCGGGGGACAAGAAATAACAGAAAAAGACCACAGAAATAATCAGACTCATGTGAAGTTAAAATACTCAAAGGTGTGAAATGAAAACCCTCTAGTTTCAGTGCCGCTAACCGTTCCCACAACAGAGAAAGACCTCTGGAGGAGCTGCCATGGGGCTGCCACAGAAACTGAGTATCAGCAGAGACATGACTGGTCCATGAGCTTGGATCAGATGTGCTCTCTTTAAAGTAAGATAGGGTTCAGTCAGGTCAGAAGGCTTTAATAAAGCTGCTGAATAGTAACACGTACCTCACTTGAGTGTGCAGCAGATGTAGGCCCCGGCTGCTTTGAAGAAATTAGACTGTATGTGCTTTATGCTTTTCTCTGGCTGTAATTATTTCCGAGTTTCACCTTTACTGACAGACAAGTTATGCATACAAGGTCTCCATGTCATTCAGCCAAACTTCCTCCATAGGAAAAGATCAAGAGGCATTCATAAAGTCTAGAAGTTCCTGACATCTAACTGACATCTTTTCTCTTCTTAAGGGGCATCTGTTTCAGAGCATTACTGGGTCCCGCAGTGAAAGCAGTTAGCATAGTACCTCCAGAAGTGCCACAACTTTAATAAAACACCTTGTTAAGCAGAAGGTAAGAAGGGTGCATGCTCACAGTCCCGCAGGATTAGAATTTACGGGCGCAGACAAAGGCTGCGGAAAGCATCTGGTAACTTCTGTGAGGGTCCATGTTGTCATAGAGACCGCCGGGAGCAGCGGCAAGTTCACCGAGGCAGCCATACCTCAGTGAGTGAGTCTTAATGCAACTTCCAGCTGAGGACATGCAATCAATCTCTGTGTGAGCTTATTGAAGGGATTCCCTTTATGCTTACTCAGTCCTCAAGAGCCCAAAATGAGGGAAAAGGTTTCAAGATAAATATATTTTATTGCTTTTAAAGACAAGGCAAGGCCCAGTGCTTCCTTTGGATTAAAGGGAGGAGAAAGAAAAAAAGATAACTGTTTCCTTTGAACAAGAAATTATGCAAAACATCAAAAACTGGACAAAGACAGTTAATTTAATAGTAAAAAAAAGGACAGAAAGAGTAGTTCTAGGGCAGCCGGGCTGGCCATGTGCAATGCTGTCTTTCCTCTCCCCAGAGAATCCCCCACAGAGGTGGAGAGGTGGCCCCAGGGCCCAGCATCTCGCTGCTGCCCTTCTCCCAGCCCGCTCTGACTGTCTCACTCCCTCTGACACTATCAAACGCAGGAGGCCCCCTGTTCTCCCTCCTCTCTCCATGCCTTTCTCTGGACATGTCCCTCCCCAGTGGTGTCTCACCCCCTGGGTAATTTCCCTGGGGACAGCAGTCCCTCTGCCCCTCTCCAGGTCCCTGCTCCCGTCTCCGGGCTCAGTTCCAGTACTTGGGAGGCTTGGAGCTGCCAAAAAGAAGCAGAAACAGTGCCAGGGGTTGTTTATTGGCTGGGGTCTTCCATTCTTAGCTTACACAATTTTCTATGTGAGGAAGAAAAAAAAAATGTTGCAGCTCTAGCACGCTGCGATTTAAAGTTGCAGCTATTTGAGCAATGCCTGAAAGGCAACGAGCAGAAGAGAAAAGAGAACTTCGGGACTCTATTGGTACTTCTTAACATTTTAGGTTATAAAGATCAGACTAATTACCAAACAGTCTTGACTTGAGCAGGGTTCACTAATCACGCTCTGCTTGAGAAATTAGGAGAGAATTTACTTAGCTGCATCATGAAAGGTGCCAATAAATTGTTCAGCTGGAGAGTTAACATAATAAAAAAAATCATTTTTTACGTTATTTTCTTTAGCAGTTTATTAATTGCTGCCTGAAATACTTTTCTGAAACACAACGAGCTGCAAATGAATTCATGGGCTATTAATCTGCTGTACATGGCACTGGAGGGAAAGCTCATTAGGTGAGTTGATGCAATTACTGCTATTACATAACCATCTTCACAGAACATAGAGTAAATTATGAATAATAACATTCAACCTAAGTTGCTCCTTCAAACATTAAAGCTGGCAAGTGAAAGCCATGCAAAATCGGGAGGAAAGGCTAAAGCACAGAAGAAGAGACCATTCTGAAGAGAAAAAAGGAAAAGCATATATGCTTCTTTTAAGACATGAAATCGATGTAAAGAGCAGAAGATGCTCCTTTAATGATGGGAAACAGCATGCAAAAAAGTAGAAATCAGTTCTTTATGACAGAATATTAATTGTATATAAATCACTTTCAGCTATCTTTCATTATCAGCTATAAAGCACAATAAAGTGTGCATTATCTCTAACAGAGGACAGAATGACACAAAAAAACTGTGTATTTTGTAGCAGGAAGACCCTTTATGCTACTTTTGCTCTGATTTTACAATCATCCCCATCAGTGATGCTGAGCATTTGTGGGTAACTTCACAGTTCATACCTTTCACCTTATAATACGAGCTCAGTAAAAAGAGTCGTCGTTTTCTTCTATCAAGATAGAAAAAATGAGTCTAATGAGCTTGTAACATTTGGAGAGAAGTCCCAGAACAGAACTCGGGGTTTTCTGATTTCTACTCTGATCTTTCAGCTGTGCCTCTTGAGGAACCAATGCGAGTCAGTAGGCGAGGTAACTACCCTGGAATGTTTGAAAAAGCCCCCAGCCACTGTATGGTATTTAGGCATCTAGTTAAAAATCTAGCCCATAGCAAAGCAATTCTTACATCTAGTACTTACTGCTGGGGAAAAAAAAATAATCAAAAAAAACCACTTCAGTCCTGAATTAAAGCATTTAAACGAAGATTCCGTGCGCTCTAATTAATGCATGTTAAAATTACATTAGATCATCAGCATGAGCTGCTGAAATGCAGCTACACAGACTAGCCCTCTACTCAGCAACTCATTGGAGATGGAACTGCACTGCAGTAAGGAGTCTGGAAGAAAATGAAATCGGAATATAAAGTAGAAAATAAAAACATGACAGTTCTTCAAGTTGATGTTTCCTGGTTGCTGATTTAAAGCAGAATTAAAGTAAGTAAATCAGTTCAATCTATTGTTCAGTAGCAGAATGTAATCATATGTTCTGAGAAGCGTGGACATTTAAATATTATAAGACTTTGAAGTCTGTGACAAAAAGCAACACGCATTTCTGAGCAAGCTTAAAAAAACCCAACAAATACAGAACACAAAACCTGGATTCTTTCCACTTCGTGGTAATTCCCCAGCATTCCCTGCCTTCCTCCTTTCTCTCCCTCAAGGGAGGTTAATTGTAAGCAGATTTACTAATCTGAACATTGCTTCAGTGCATTGAAGCAATCTGGAACAATAACTCTGTGCCTTTATAAACATAATTTTGCCCTATTAGAGCTCACTGCAGATGAGGCTGATGCCAGCACAGAGGGCTTTTCTGCCCTACACCACAGTACATGGGCTGCGTGTGTGTCTGAGATGGACCCAGTGGTTCACCAAGCACAGTGAAAATGCTTGCAGGCTACATTTTGTAAAAGAGGAAGGATGGAAGTGGAAGAGTTGCTAGGCTAAGCTGAGCAGTTGTGGCAGAAGGAAGCTTTGTTTTCCTTCCCCCGTACCCTGGAATAAATCCAGTTTAGGTTTTCCTTAAGGGTAGGTTTCACCTTACAAACTATACATTCCAGCATCCTGATTGAAAGGAGTCTATTTTATCATGTCAGACTCTTGCCCAGCTTCCCGCGTGCTCCCTTAATTGTGCAAGGCAGCAGTGTTCGTGTGACCTCTCGTTAACTCCCAAGGACCGAGGTCCGTGCATTCAGACAACAGAGTGCTTCTTGCTGACACCTGGGGTCAGGCTAAGGATGGTGCTCCAACATTAGCTTAGAGATCACGTAATCAAAGGGCAAAGGTTAGTTTCCTAAGGCTCTCCATCACATAATAAGCTAGTGTCAGCCTTACTGCCTTCTCACTTCGCTGACAGCAAAAAAAAAAAAAAAATTAACAGGCTGGAAGGATATAAAGGAGAGAGATGTTTTGGAGCGGGGTTCAGAGCCTCGGCTGCACCTACACACTTCTGAATGAGCTTCTGAACACTCGCAAATGAATTTACAACAAGACCTAAACGTGACACACTGCTAGTGGAAGGTTTGGCTCTGGGCTGTTCTACTTAGAGGTGCAGCTCAGGTTGCAGGAACACCAGCTCTGGAGTTTCTGAAGCCAAGGATCTGAGGAAAGACAGCAGGGCTTTGTTTCAAAGTCTGTTTTGCCCGGTTGTAGGATGATAAGCCTGCCATCACTGAGTCGTTTCCCCTCACACCCTTTGTCTTGTCTGTTTGGAGCACAAACTTTTTGCAACAGCAACTACACACTGAAAGACAGTCCCTGTGCCAGTGGGATCCAGTTTCAGCTGGGTCCTGCAGATATTATCACAATACAAATAGCTCCATTGGTGCCCTGGAGGGAGGCTTGTTATTGACCTCTCTTGATCAGATCTGGGGACTAAAATGGGGTCGAAGATAACTTTTTTTCCCTCTACGAACAAAACAACTTATAAAGAAATGCAAATTTGGTGCATTCCTTCGTCTCACTTCATTCTCCAAAACAAGATAAAAGCATACAAGAAAAGCTCAGTGTCTCTTCTCTTCCAACACACCGTATCTCCATCCTCAAAATCTTACTTACAAGGCTGGCTAGGCAGCAAGTTCTGATCTCTGATGTTTGCGTGCAACACTCATTAAACTCAAAAGGTGCTGCATATGCAAGTACTTTAGCATGCCTTTTAAAGGCAGAACAAATAAGAACAGGCCCATAGCTTTTAAGCATGGATTACTCTGTATATTGAAATTCTGCATTTACTCCTCCTCAGCTCCTGGGAACTGACCCTTGTGGTTCCTATTTGCAGCTGCCCACTGTGATTACCTTCCCCATTTGGGACTGGTTTGAATATTGTAGGCTTGTTTCCCTACGAGACTTCTCTGAAACTTACTTCTATCCTTTGTTCATAGCTTTCATATTACAAGGTAAAAGAACTGTAAGAAGAAAGAAAAGCAAAACAGCAAAATGCCAGTAAGTTATTCGAGGAGATAACTACCTCCTACAAAAAAAAAAAAAGAAGGAAGAGGGGGTGGGAGGGGAAGCCCTCTGACAGCTATTCCTTCGTTTACATAAAGTTCTAAAGAAATAAAAGAAATAAGAGTTGAAACCTGGAGACACGTATGAAAGAAGATCAGATAAGAAAATAGTTTATCAAATCTCTTCAGAGTTGAGAAGCTCCTGTTTATGAAGGGATAACACAGAATCACTTCAGTCTTAGTTTTTAAACCAAGAAGACGAGATGCTCTGCAAATTGATGACATTTAAAATAATTCTTTACCCCTTTGCATATATTTTCCACAGAAACACAGCTGGAGGACATCCCTCACTTCCCTCCAGTATTGTCTGAGCTCCCCCTCCAGTCTGGTATCCCCTCTTTCAGAGCCTGTAGTGGTTTACATAAAGGCAACTGCCAAAAGGCAATTTCACTCTGTTCATCCTAGGAAATAGGCAGACCAAAACCTTAATTCTTGCTTGTAAAACTTCACTTATCCCATGAGAGAAAAACATCTATTATCTAAAAGGCACTTTACAGTTATCGTAAGCAACTTTAGTTAACATGTTAGCAACATTGCTGGTATTTCCAAAGCCTATTCCGATGTGACGATGCAGCATTTAATAAGATTATCATTTCACGTCAGCAATAAAACCCTTCAGAATCCAAGGCCAGCAAACCCTGAGGTGAGGAAATTTTTCTTCTCCCCCAAACTATATCATATTGTTTTTATCAACAAAGAAGTTTCATATGTACAGATATATATGCAGTCATATACCTATGAATAAAATCCTTCTCATTTCATCGTGTATCTCTGTGCATCTTTGTATTTAGCCTATATACGTGTATCTCCTCCTTTACTCTCATTGTGGTCTCCATTCAGTAAACCTATACATAATGCTTGTTACCATCAACTACTCTTTTTGTGAAAAGGTAAGGATTTCTGGGCAGGACTACTGCTAATACCACAGGCTGCCTCCTAGGATTATCTGGACATTTCGTTTACTGTAAATAATAGCAGTAAGATGACTCTTGTGACAATCTATGATATTGTCATATTCTGTTTCTCACCCTAAAATATCTGACATGCAGGGAAGTGCTGTGGTCACTGGTGCACATAGCAGGTTACATAGATCTTTGAACACAAGACATCTTCTGCATGACTACTCTCAGAGGTCTATGTTCTTCCTCCTAGACATAGACCTCCATGTACCCCAATGAAGCTGCACTTCAACTACACAAGAAAACTAAAAACCCCAACAACAAGGACAGTGAAGTCATGGAAAACCTAAGACCTCTTTGCTACTCAGTTCCTTCAGACTTGATGCTGGGACATTTTCAGCAACCACAGTTTTCAGATTTTGATGGAAGGAAATGGAAACATTTTTAGTGATCCTGAAGATGTATCTGGCCCATTCCCTGTCTCCTTCAGGAGAAGGAAAGAGTGGGAGAGAAAAAAAAAAGATTGAAACCAGGACAGATCAGTGTGGCACTGGGAACTGTTTCTGTTCCTGTTCCTACCCAAAGATGCAGAATTAAACTACTGAGAAGTGCAATGCAGTTTAGGAAGGAAAAGTGATGAAGATGAGAACGTATTTAAGTCACAATTCCATCATAAATGTCTCGTGAGTGTTAATTTTTTTGTCCAACTTGGAAGTCTTACTAAGGAGAGACTGAGTGAAGGAAAGTCTTTTCTTCTCTTTGCTCAAACTCCACATTTCTGTAGTGTTTATTATTGCAACTAACCTACTGGAATCAGGAAGATCCCTGGCAGAGGTAAAAACCCTCAATATTCAAGAAAGTCTCTATGCCAAAGATTTTTTTCTCACTGCCACCACAATATTTCTCACTGTTGTCTCAAAAATGAGAATCTTCTAAGCATTATCCCTTAGAAATTTGAGATTAGCTTTTTTTAGCTAGATTTTCTGGATTGACAGGGATATCAATAACATGGAAAAAGGGAAAAATCACAAACTTCTATCTGTATATTTTAAAATGCTAATTTAAAGAGTGTAACTGAGATTTCTAGAAAAGAAGGCATAGAAAAGTCATTTTTTGTGGTACATACTTGACAGTACTTGTTTGTAGTCAAGCTTACTGGCTTTGTGGGTTTAGAAGAGGATTAATCAGCTTGTTTCACCTTTCAAAAGGACTCCAACAAGTAAGAACAGAAGACTCAAGGCCACTGTACCACCAGCATAAACTGGTGTTAACACCAGAAGAAGAGTCTCTTTGCAGAAGCATCTACAGTGGGTCACAGGAGAAGGTGTAAAGCTAAAGACAGCTGTTATGTGCTGCACATAGGCCATCGGGAGGTCCTTGTGTAAAGATACCCTGAGCTGACCCCCAGACTTGCCAGGCAGCAAAGCCATAAGCTGGTAACTGTGGCTGGGGAAAGTCTGAAGCAGAGCTTAATAAGCCAGCACTATTTCTCTTGTGCTCCTTGGTCCAGGGAGCGACTTCTAGAACACAGGGGAGATAATCCTAACTTAAAGCAAGCATCTGTGTTTTTCTTTGCTTTACTAAGTGAAATGACCCACTTAGAAAGTTCTCACATCCACACAGTTTGGCCACATTGCACAAGCAGCATGTTGCGCTATTAGTTCTTAAGTGACAGCACTTAGGCTGCAAAGATGAGGGCTCAGAAGTTAGTAAAGTACATTGTGTGCAAAGTTCAAACTCCTTTCTGTGCCTGTGAATGCAGACATTGGCTTCAGTTGTGTAATTGCATAGAATTTTTCTTCCCTTGGGACTGTCATATACACTTAGGGGATGACAAACAATATATTGTTTCTGAAGACAACTTACATTCTTTGGACATTCCCACTTCAAAGCACTTCTGTAGTCTGCAGTACTGGCAGCGATTTCTGGTAACTTTATTGATAACACAGTTCTTATCTCTGTGACATGTGTAAACCATGTTCTTCTGGATACTCCTGCGGAAAAAGCCCTGAAATCAAGAAAAAAAGAAATCAAATAAACCTTTGAGCTCCCCATAACTCTTAGAGACAGGCACTAATGTTGCTTTAAAATAACAAAATAAATTCAAAGTTATAATTGGTGTACGGCACCTTTAAAGACTCACTATATTTAAATACTGTTTTTTGCAGCATAAAGGCACATCTCTTAAGTAAAAACTAATTAAATAATGCAACCAAAAGCCAAAATAAATGAAACTAAAAGTAGTAACATCACTCAGGAAATGGAGCCCTAGATTTTTATAAGAAGGTTCAAACAAAAACTGAGCTTGGTAAACAATGCTTTCTTAATTGATCCACTTGGAAGTCAAATACTCATCCAACAACCAAGAGTCTCTCTCAGCCTCAAGAGTCCATCTGTTATTTTTTTTTTAATTTCCACAGACATTCTGTACTTTGAATGCTGCACGTTAAGAAGTGAAATAATTTGAGACCCAGGTCTTTTAGCTGTCTGAACTCCTACAGAAATTAATTAGGCTGCTGCAGGTGGAAGAGTTCCAGCATCAGGTTATTGAGTTGTGAACTTGTAAAAGTCACCAATTACAGCATTTTTCTTATTTAGATACAGCTGTGAAAATAATCATGTAATTATAATGATCTTGAACAGGAATTAGGAAGAACTAGAGGTCTGGTTTATACTCGGGGAACAACAATTGCCTGGATTCCTCTTTTGGCAAGTAAAAAACAGTCGTAAATGGCAAGGATAGCTGGCACAGAAAAAAAGGCAAAACTGATGTAATTTCTTTATCTGAACTAAAAAACAAGCTGTAGATAATATCGTATAATAATGAAGAAGAAAAAAGAGGACCACTTTAAGCATTTTAGAGATCCACCCCCAGATATTCAGTGAAAGTATTTCTGTAACAGACATCTGGACATTTGACAGTACCATTTAGCCTTCTCACTCAGATTCTGAAAATCATTTCATCAAGTGCCAGGGTCAAATTTCAGTCAACACCATAGCATTATGGAAGGATAGTTAGCAATTTAATATTTGTTGGAGGGCTTGAGAGGTTAAGACTCTTCAACCAGTCACATGTTTATACCCCACAGGGAAGTGGTAAATGCGACGCCACAGATGATAGCTCTGTACCCACAATGCATATGTCTGAAGATGCAATCATGGTAAGCTATAAAATTGGCTCTTCTAAAAGGAATCACAGAGATATTTAAGTAGTTCAAAAGCCCCAAACCCTATCATTCAGAGTTAACTGAGAGAGTTTCTGGCCATACAGTCAGGGAGTGGTGGGGCAGGCACGGTCAGTAAGGGATAGTCATAAATTCCTTGCACACCCAACATGCTATAGATGCTAATGTTATGAAAATACCTCAAATTCACTCAGAACTGAAAAATGCCTCCTTAATCACGCAACCTCTGGCAAGAGTTTTCTGCTGTTCTTGCACAGGCAAGCCTCATCCTGAAGTTAACTTCTCTGATTTAGAAGATAGCTCATAGAATCATCAAAGAACTAACGAGAAACACTTATGTCTTAAGCTACAGAATACAGCAGAAGTTTTTAAAGCTATTTGTTTAGATAAATAAAGCTTTTAAAAGTTATCAATAATACTGGTACCTTGTATTCCCTGCTTTGCTCATTAACACTGCTTTAATGTTTGCAAGGGAAAATATGAAAGAGTGTACATTTGTTTACTGCAGAGAAGAAAATTTATGCTCATATCTACATACTAGTTTCTTGCTTTGATATTCCCCTAATTGCAATACCTGACTCTCTAGTAATTGTTGATGATGCTAACTAAAACTGTGAGAAGTCCCTGACGTCTGCTATTGTTGAGTTCAACAGAGAGAAGCTGTGCACTATCCTGGTTCAAGCATCTCCATAAGGCTTACTTGGTCACCATATCTTAGGTGGCAGGAGGCAGGGTAAGCCAAAACTGGTAGCTTGCCCTGAAGTCATCCTGGTTTAATCCAATCCTAAATGCCCCTGATGGAATACAACTCCTAACATCAGCCTGACATGGCAAGAGGCAGAATGGCCTGAAAAAACAAATATAACAGTCGTGCAACAACTGTCTCACCACACTGAACAACTGGAGTAATTTAATATAAGCAGAGCTCCCAGAGCCTCCCTGTTGCCTGCGTGTTCCTTTGGGCATCAGCTGTCAGTCATCCATGCTCAAGCAACTTCAGGTTTACTGAAAGAGGAACTACTCAAAATTCAAAAGTCAGAAGTGTCGCTCAATACACAGAAAAGGGTGAACAAGTTCCCCGAAATATACCTGTACCTCACCCAATATAGTCAGGGGTCAATGTGATCCACTGAGTGATCATTTGTTCTCATATTTAGACACAGGCTCTTTTAACCTAAGGTCTAATTACAACTCGTCATGAAGGAAAGTAGAGAAGGCTACTTCAGTCCTTAGCACACAAAGCTGACCACAAAGCCAAACAGAAAAAGGCCATCTGACTTCTGCAGATGACAAGCATAAAGCATTCATGAACTCATTACTAACATAAAAGGCTTAAGAGAACAAACATAGAAAAAGCAGATATACAGGTTGAAATTAAGAGTTTCTTCAACAGCCTAAGCTCTCCAGGAAATATCCTACATACAATTAAATATATAGAAGAGAGTACTGTGCAAGCTTAGACTGTTGTTTTACAAACTCTTTCTTGTTCGCGTGCATTTGATGTTCTTCCTGGGCTTACTTGCAAAACAGAAAGAAAAGTGAATTTGATAACGTAAAAGCTTTAATTTTAAAGAAGCTGTCATGTGGTTCTGCTCCAAACTAAGGGCCCATTTCTCAGGGACACAATCCTTAAGTACTTTTCTGCAAGACAACAGTGGAATACTATCTCTACTTCTGTTTGTGGAAAGCTTACCTTAAAACCTCAGTAGTCTGTCACTAAACAGATCTGACCTGCCTCTGGACTGGCACTAAGGAAAATGCGCAGATTATAAATACTATTTAATATTTTTGCATATAAAAGCCAAAACAAAACCATGAAACAGAGAGCAAAAGGCCATTCTTCAAAGTACAAAGTGGCAAGCAGCTTTTATGCAGCTCTGCAGCTTGGTTTTGAGAGTTGCCTCCCTTGCACTGCGAGGGCACAAGTGTGGGGTGGCACACCCAGCAGGGTCATGCCCAGATGGTTTCCCAGATCTGAGGCTAGGCTGACAAAAGTACTTGCTCACAAGGAAAACCTCTGTGCCAGAAACCTGTTCAGAACTTTGGGGACTTTTTTCTCCCTCCAAATTGTCTCACCTCAAGTGTCGGGTTTATAGCGTGGGCCATAAACACCAGCAGACACACTCCAGGCACCCAAGATCATGCACATGCCTGGCTCAGTGCCATGTCACACATGGGGCCAGCCTAAGGCTTCTGGGATGAGCACAGAAGACGGTGATTTGCACACAGGGCCCGGACACAACAGGAAGGCAGTCTGCCAGCAACTGTGAAAAATGGCTGCTCGCCTCCAAAACTGAAGGGCCTGCAGCCTGCACCACTTTGTTTCTGTGCTTGCTCGCACTGCGCTATAACAGAACCTAAGTAGAAGCATTGCTGAGCATATCCCCCGGCAGGTATGCAACAGGCTTGCACTTGACTGTGGCTCCTCCTCATTCCCAAAGTATTTGACTCATTGCCCCACTGAGGATGTGACGAACTGCTCGTGGCGGTGTGGCTTCCTGCTGATCCTGTTTCACAGACTGCAGCAAGAGCGGGAATGAGACAGGACAGGAGTCTGCCTTTGTCCCTGCACAGGTACCTGCACATCACCTGCTTTGGCTACCGACACCTTTGCAGGCAGGGACTGCGCCGTGGGACACAGTAATGGGCCGGCTGGGAATCTGCTGCCCTGCAGCGCAGAGAAGCCCAAGTAAACCACGCCATGGCTGCCTTCCGAATAGCGGGGATCTGCACACCGTGTGCACAGCTCTTCTGCCTCCCTGTCAGATTGAGGTGGGAGGCTGACACCACCCAGTACTGCTTATACCCAGTCTGTTTGCTCTACGTTCACTAAGAATCATAGAACCACAGAATGGCTTGCGTTGGAAGGGACCTTAAAGATCAGCTAGTTCCAACCACCCGCTGTGGGCAGGGCTGCCATCCACTGGACCATGCTGCCCAGGGCCCCATCCAGCCTGGCCTTGAATGTCTTTGGAGATGGGGCACCCACAGCTTCTCTCAGCAGCCTGTGCCAGAGCCTCACCACCCTAAAACAGCAGAGTTAGAAATGAGTCTACTTATTGTCAAGTGACTTTAATCCGAGCTCACGATTGCAGCGGTTCCTTTAAAAAACACAAAAGAAAGTCTGAATGCAACCTAACCTTAAGGTGTCAGAAATTTAGGAGACGGCAAACCATACAATCACTCTTTGCATATTAATGGACTTCAAGTGCCTCTGGGTTTTTGGAAAACAAATTCATTCACCTCAAAAGGAATTTGTTCTGCTCAATATTTACGTGAACGATTTTTTGGGCAAATATTTGAGCATCTCTTCCAAATTAACACTCTGTGATGGGAGATGAGACGCTCCTGTGCCAAAAACAAGCACAGATGATTCTTTGTAATTTAAAATGTGTTACGAATATAAAGACAAAAGGCTTCTGTGAGGCATAAAACATTACTGTGATACATAATTGGTTTTGACAGCACCTACAAAGTGCTTGAATTTCAAGTGTAGGAACCTACCAAGACCTATCAGGAACAGTGATTTGCTCTAATATGCCTTTTATCTGCAACTTTTGCAAGGCGCATAGGACTCGTGTTTTTATTTTCACGAAGACAAACAAAGCTTCAGAGAAATCACACTTCGGAATTAATTCTGTTCCTCTGAGCTGCAGTTACTGGCAGCCCTCACACAAAGCATTTTGGACAGACATTTCCATTTTTAATCTCATCTTTTCTGCGCACCATGCCGTGCTCCTCCCAGGCCCACCAATCTTGTTATCTTAATGGATGACAGATAGAGTATCACTCTGACCATGCCACATTAGGCGTCCTCATTTACCCAGCGCAAGGAAAAAATGCTGAGTATAAATTATTCAGAAATCTATTGTATCAGCGTGTGTTCTCTGAGCATTCACCACTGGCAGAGCAGACAGATTATTTTTCACTTTTAATTGTGTTGATATCTTATCTGCTGCACTGAAAGCAGAGAGGGATACGTGAAACCGTATGTACCGAGCAGCAAATAAACCCGGTTTACTAGGTCTATTGCTTAAAACTAGATAACAGATTTAGTCAATGCAAATTCAAAACAATGCCAAAAAATCCACTCTAGCCAATTCGCCACATATTTTTGTAGTTATCTGTCGGTGTGTCAAAAATTAAAGAGCTCCATACAGAGCAGCACTCCCTGCAGAGAACATTAACTATTTTGATACTGTCTGGAATGCCATCAGGCCACTGGTTATCTGAATACAAAGGAGGGCTTAGGGATAATCCCTCACAGTGATGTTAAATATTCAAACAGATAAAGTCTTACGGAATTGTTAGCACGAACTGCTACCCTTACCTATCCGATAGGGAATCTATACCAACCTCTGTCCTTCACTGTCCGGTTGATTTCGGCAAGTCATGTGACTGAAAGCTGAATTTAAGCATATCACGTGAATAGATCATTTGGTCTCAACAGCTTCTTAAAAATATTTTGGCAGCAGAGAGCATGCCAACTCTTATTCACAGATGCGGCAAGCTTGCAAGTTGAAAAATTGCACTGCAAGCAAGTGATAGGGTAATCAGCAGAGGAGGGCTATTGCTAGCTCAATCTGTTTAAACAGCCTGCTCAGTTCATCTGGTTCATCTTTGATTACCCCCAAATACAGTCAGCCTGCTACGACTCCTGCAGATTTAGAGGGTATTCTTTGGTAAATTTGCAAAATAAGCTTCTGAATGAAGCGTACTGCTACTTCACTGTACAAGAAACAAAGGAGTAGGAAAGGCTCTTCTGTGGTATCAGTCATTCATAAACTCAGACTGCCTAAGCTTTGAGGGGAAAAATACGAAACAGAAACAACTGAAAAGAAAACCCAACTCAGGACATACCCGAAACTTCTGCTATCAGCTTAACTGTGACACACGGGACACGTAAATATGTACCTTTTCACAGAGCAAACTTGTTTGTGATACACAGGTTCTTTCCAATCTATTTATTTTAGTCATTCAAGTAACCCTCTATCCTTGCCAGCCCTGTAAAACAGGTAACAAATGGGTGAGTAAAAAGTGGGTGAGTGAAAAATAGGTAAGAAGGACAAAGTTTCCACTGCCTCTGAAGCCTCAGCAAAGACATTTAAGCTCCCAGTGATGAGATCTGCACAAAAGCACTTTGCTCTGTGTACAGGGAATTGCACAGGTATATTCAGGAACTGAGTATGATTTGCAGTATTTTTATTACAAGAGGCAGCAGCCAAGGAACAAAAACCACCTTCCTTGTAGTGGTTTCCCTAACCAGTGGGCAGGTTAGGGCAGAGAAAACACATTTTTTTAGTTGTTAATGAGCAGTAATTGCTCTGAAAGACCTTGATAACATGCAGTCCCATTACTAGAGCTGCATAGGAAGGCTTATAAGAGACCTAAAAAACATAGCATATGCTGTTAAGTGATTCTGTACAGCATAAAAGGCTGTAAAATGGCTGCAACCAGAACACGAGACCCCACAAATAATGAAGACTGCAAAAGCAGCTATCAAAAAGGAAGCTAAAATGAGCAAATTCTTAGCTGTGCAGCACTTTTCCGGGATGTCTGCACTGTCTATCATGCTTTGGAAGTCACAGCTTTTAGAATAAACAAATTAATTGTCTGATATTGTGGATGGAAACCAGCGCCTGCACAAAATGGAAGCAGCTACAACAATAAGTAGAGGAAGGCTCGCTGCCAGGAAGCCCAGAAATTGTGCTGATTATGTATGTATGTCAGGGCAGGACAGCCAGATCTCTGCGAAAACATGAATAAACACTGTTCCATGTCCATAGCTTGTAGGGAACACCTAGTAAACATAGTTGCCTGGCAGAAAAGGGGCTGGACACAGCCTCCATGCCAGCCCGCAGTGGGAGTGCACTGTGTTTTCTGCTCATGGTTGTTTTTTTTCAGCAGGAATTCATGTATCACCTCATCTAGCCGCTTATTTTGCAGATGAGGAGCAGCCGTAACCTTCTGCAGCCAAAGGAAAAAGCAAAATTTGCTACTTAAAGTAGGGCTTTTTTTAACCGACAGAACATGAGGTACTACTGTACAAGAATACAGACTTATGGGCCGATGAGCGAATACCAAAGGGGAAAAAATGGTTGTTATCTTTTTCACTACGTCTATACAAATTGAAAAGTCTATAAGGTTTTAGGGCTCCCTCATTTCTTAGAAAGAGAAAAGGCCCTCGTGGACAGGGACAGGCAGATGAGAGATGTGTAACCCAAGTGGGAACGCTCCAGAAAGGACGGGGCCAGGTCACACTTGATAGAAACGCATAGTTTTTAAGGAGAGAAAAAAGTCTTGTGGGCAACAACAACAAAGTTTGAAGGAAGCTATTCAAGAGGCCATTAACGCCCATTAGCCTTTAACCTGGTAAGGCTAGAAATGAAACCCATTTTTCATGTCTTACATGCCAGCACATTTTCTGATTCCACAAAGCTTGGTCCCGCACGGAAAACACGCTCCTGACAGTCAAAATGTCCACTTTGTTCAGCGAGTCCACAACACTTTCACTAGCAGAAAGCAGCTCCTGACAGCGTGACCTCCAACGCGGGGAAGGAGTGTAAAGGAGAGCGATCTGCTGTGAAGCGTGTGCGGTTCATTCATTCGGCTGCAAGCTGCAGCCAGCAACGGTACAACGGTATCCATAAGCCGACCCACGGATTTCTCCACAGCTTCGATTTTCACTGAACTCCTGACCTTTTTAGCAAACATGTCAAAGTCTCCAGACAGAACAGTCATCACCTTGAAACAATAAGTAAGGGGAAAGAACCGCTTAGGTTTTCTGCTTCTCCACTTCAGCAAGTGAAAGAGAGGAAAGAGCTGGTATGCGCTTCCATCTGCTTTCCTCAAATGTTAAAAAAAAAGAAAAAAAAGGGGAGATGAAATGTATACAATTAAAAAGTTACAGTTAACTTCCTTTCAGTAATGTCTGTGGGATGATTTTTGGCCTGCTAGGAAACTCCAGATGGGAAGTGTAATGAATATAATTTGATATGAGTAAGAGCAGATCAAAGAAACGTTCTTCTGAGTGGCAGAGCACTGAGTTACTTCACACGGTTCAGTGCAGAACTCAGGAATTAATTATAGCGCTTTGCTACTTTCTTATATTTGTGTTTATGCAAATCAATTTCCCTTCACCTAATTTGTGGAGGACCAGACTCCTAACCCAGCAGAACCATAAAATATCACTCGGATGGTCGTACAACTGGCTAGCACTTATCCAAAAGGATATATATGTTGTTAAGCGCTCATCTTTTTTTTTTTCCCCCTCTTCCCCTCCAGTGCCTCAGGATTTATACCACCAATTAAGACAATAATGAGTGCCCTAGGTTGACCTCCTAGGAACAAGAGTTAATTAAGCGCAGTATTTCTTGGTAAAGAATGACACTCTACCAAATCCTTGTAGCTCCCTTGCATGGAAGCACAGTATTGGGAAAGACCGTCCAAGCAGTTATCCCACAAACATATGACAGATTTTGGTATATTCCCTTAATTCAGGTCTCTGTTTTATCTGTGTATGGTTTGGGGGTAGTGGGAGCGGGGGAAACCACCTTTCAAGAACAAGGTCACGTTTTTCCTAGACATACAAGGGATTTTTTGAACAGAACACAAAGGGAAGAAACGAAGCAGCAGCCAGTCTAACAAAATAGCAGACTCCTTAGTAAAATCAAACAAAAAAAATCCCCACCAAGCTCTACTCATGCAGTGACACGCAGAGTCCTGCAGTACACAGGACGAGGACAAGGCTCGTGTCAGCTGTGCAATTACTATGCTGCAGTTACTTCTAAGTGTTTCTCAAATCAAGCACTCTATTTACCTGCCGGCAGAGATGGAAATATGTGAAGAAGAAAGGGCAAGCTCAGACAAAAACCTACATGGGAGAAAAGAGGTATGTGCGTGTTCCAATGAAATTCCCCGCATGGGTGGGCTCCTGCCTCCTCCTCCTCTCCCAGACTCAACCAAGAAGGCTCGCAGCATTCCCACCCGTACTTGGCACTGCAGTTATTTATAGACATGGGGACTTTCACTAATTGCCAGTCACAAAGAAAAGAAATAATCTCTGCCCTTCTATACCACCTGACATTATAGAATCATCATAGAACCATAAAGTGGCTTGGGTCGGAAGGGACCTAATGATCATCCAGTTTCACCCTCCCCTGCCATGTGCAGGGCTGTCATCCACCAGCTCAGACTGCCTAGAGCCACGTCTGGTCTGGCCTTGAACACCTCCAGGGATGGGGCATCCACAGGCTCTCTGAGCAATCTGTTCCAGTGCCTCACCACTTTCTGAGTAAAAAAAAGTTCCCCTAACTTCTAACCTAAATCTTTTAGTTTGAAACCATTCCCCCTTGTTCTATCACTATCACACAATGTAGAAAGTCACTTTCCTTACTGTTTCAAATTTTTCTTTGAGTATTGCAAAGACTCTCCTTGATGTCTTCTCTTTTCCAAACTGAAGAAGATCATGTTCCTCACCCTTTCTTTGTTAAGAGAGGTGCACCAGCCCTCTGATCAACTTCATGGCCCTTCCCTGGACCCGCTCCAACAGCTCCTCATCGTTCTTGTGCAGGGGGCCCCAGACCTGAATGCAGTACTCCAGATGGAGACTTAAAAGGGCAGAGCAGAGAGGGACAGTCACCTCCCTCTCCCTGCTGCCCACCCCTCTTTTGATGCAGCCCAGGACACTGTTGGCCTTCCAGGCTGCAAGCACGATAACCCAGCTGAAGCTGAATGCAATGCTCCAGCCTGAACTTGGCCCTTGAGCCAGCTGCACCTCCCTGTGTGCACCTGCTGCAGACTGCCCACTGGTGAGGAGCTGGATGTGCCATGCAGCTTGCCCCTGTCCTTCATACACAGCAGCTTTCTTTTGGCTTTGTCCTGAGAGGAGTTGTAATGAGTTTCCAAGGAAGGATGGAGTGTCATATGAAAGCAAACCAAAAAACATCCAGAAGAAATGACACAGATGTAAATATGCCAAAATAAAGCAGATGTCTTGAACATTATGCTTCTTGGTAAGTTTTCCATGCATCCGAGTGGCTCATCAGCACGCAGTCATTATCTCCCCACCATTTCTTTTGCGAGTGGTTTTGACATCTGATCTCTAAACACATACACTGCACGATATCCCCTGAAACCTGGCAGGCAGTATCTTGTACTTGCTGCTTCACCCACATTTGGCAACAAACTCTGCTAATGCAGAATGACCCTCTAAAACTTTGTAAAATGCAGAGTTTAGCAAAACTCAGCTGCCTGGAGACTAGAAAGTAGAGTTCAAGTAAACACCCAGAAATATTTAAGTCTGGCTCTCCAGTACTGGCTGTAGTGAAGGAAAATTACCTTTCCACACAACAGCTGAAACTCATTACTGAGGGTGACAGCAGAGAGATGAGTTGGAGCTGGAGCAGCCTGGCAAAGCCACCAGGTCTAAGGGCAATGGGGGGTGTATGCCTCTGCTGCTCCTGATGTGCTCAGAGTACGAGCACAATCCACAGTGCGGCTGCCGCCTATTTCTTCATCACATTGAGCAGAAAATGGAGTCAGGCGGTCACTGGGTGCAGAACCTGCACTGCGGGTGCTGGATGGCAGCATACAAGCTGGTGGTGACAAAATGGAAACAGACGCTGAGAAAGGTGGATGAACTCCACTCTGTGCAAGTGCAGGGCAGAGGAAACAACTGGCTATCTCATCCGTGCTGTGGGGATGAGGATTCACACGCTAACCACAGACAGCTGTCATGTTGTACAAAGAACGGCAGAAATGATGCTGAGATGCTGGCAAAGAAGGGTCCAAACAGTTCCATTATGCCCAAATTGGGCACCGCTGTTTGTTCAGGGACACAGGGAAGTGAGAGCGAGCCCTGGCTGGAACAGGGCAGCTCAGAGTGCTCTGACGATGAGAAAACACGACCTTTTGGAGGCGAGCGAATGGACTGCGGCTGATTGATCTAACACAGGAAAATCTTAGCAAGATCTTTTCCTGTTTTCTCCCTCCCCTGCCAGACTCAAACAGAGAGCTTCTATAATCACAAGACGATCATTCTTCCAATTTACAAAAATCACATGGAATCGAGCAAGATAAAAAGTCTTTTTAGCTTGCTCATCCATGTGGCTCCTGGGTGCTGCGCTTCCATCTCTCCCACTCACCTAATGCTCCCTAATGCTCCCTCCCCTGCCATGAAAATAATAGTTTTCTTTCTTCTTCTTCTTCTTCTTTTTTTGTCCTGAAAGTACACGTCACAGTTGCTGTGCATCACCAAGGACAAACTGTAAGACCGTAAGTGCTGGGCTGCAGAGTACACCCTGAAATCTTCTGCTTCAAAGTTCCTAAATGTGGAACACAGCCACACTTTTGTACCAGCAGAAAGCACACGAGGGTCACGGGACACTCTGGAGAGAGATCCTCACCACTTGCACACATTTATCATACATGCACAGAGCTCCACATAAAGCCCAGTACCCCGGAGAGGGGGAGAACCCTCTCATTTACTGGGAAGACTCATCCCAAGAGCAATCAGCCAGGGCAGTCTCAGCAAACAGCGCAGTGTTATACCGGAGTTACAAATCTCCACTCTACCTGGCAAGCGCCTGGACTGAGGGACAAGGAACCGGTCACAGCTGACACTAATGGGTCCCATCCAATCATCACTTTTAAACAGAATCTGAAGCAGAAGCAAACTTCCTCCCTAAGCACTCCACCAGCCCTGCTGCAGCCCATGGCAGGCAGCCTGCTGGGCCCAACCTGTCCCTGCGGCTGGAAGGGAGCAGCAGTCCCAAGGGTTGGCTGTAGTTACAGCCCCTCAAACCTGTGGCTTTTGGCACTATTCTAGCCTGCCATCTCACCTAGCAATTTATGTATCCGTTATTCAAGACATGGGATCCAGAGTCAATATACCTTTTCTCCTTTAAACACAGGTATTATGATACAGTTTTTATTGCGTCGTAACTTTTCCCACTAAAATATATTAAATGAGAAATTTTAAGCATGGTCATGTGAAATCATAAGGGACTTTATAGGCAAAAACCTGTTCCTACTTCTCAGCTGTCTACTGAACTGTCAAAACTGCAACTGCTATGTATTATTGAAGGAAAGAAGGGTTTATGAGTAGGGATCATGAATATTTGGCAGAGCAGCTACAGTAATATACGAATTAAACATTTACTATATCAATATACCCAGTTACAGAATTGGATGTGTGACTTTCTTTAACACTACAAGTTTTTTTCCGTGGTGTACTGAGCTGCATCTCAGATGTCACATTGACAGGTGAGCCCTGTGTATGGAAAGTCCATGTGAAATGACCAGAATAACATAAAACGTGAAGGACATAATGTCAGTGTATGTAGTTTATACTGAACTCAAGAAACAAAGCATCCATACTTAAGGACTGTAGCAAAATGCAGATCCAGAGAAGGAAGGAAAGCCGCATGGGTGCAATCTTAAACTTCAGCAGCTTCTGATAATTGAAAAATGTGAACCGTTTTTTTCAATAATGGATTCACTTTGCTTTTCTGGGGGGGGTGAAAGAGTAGAATGTATGCAACAGACAACTTAAAGTACTCATAAAGCTTCCTTTACTGTAAACACCAAATCTTGGGAAACCACATCCTGTTGGCTTTCCTGGGATAGAACAAGACTGCAATTTCACAAAGCTCTGCAAAGCTGAGCAGCTCTGGGATCCACGCTGAAAATTCAACTGCACTCCATTCCCAGTAGAAGCTAAAGAAAATACCCCTTTAGGAAATTTCCTCAAAGAAACACTTCATTCGGGATTAGAAAGACCCTCTGTTTCCATTAGCGGGTCAGTCAGTAAGCGCAGAGAGCAGTGGAAGGTCACTTTCTGAGGCCAGTCAGAGCACGGCTGCAAATTGGGAACCTGACTGCTTATGGACAGGGTGACGGTTTACAATAACCAGAAAATACAGATAGGCATATCTTTCAAAATAAACCCAGTAAGGAGCAAACTAAGAGCATCTGGATGTATATTTAACACGTAAGTAAACAGAATTAGATAACAAATAATCCCATTCGGTACACTTACGAAACCCATTCATTTTGGATTTAATTCCCTTTCTAAGGCACGCCAATCAGAAAATCTTTAAGTATACTTGGTAAGAAAAATGTAAACAGCAGTTTAGAAAGTTGCTTAAAGCAAGCAGAACAGTGACCCCAACCACCTCACCAGTGCTGAAGTCAACACTCAGCCAGAGCCAAACTCAGCAAACTATTCTAATCTCCCCACTTATTCCAGAGAAAACACTGGAAAGCAATGCACTTTACTGTGGGATCCAGCAAGCTACCAAAACTAAATCCAACAGATTGATTGCTTGTATATCCTTTCTATCAATGTCTCATTATGCAGTTTCATTTTTGAACGTTCCAAATTAAAAAGTGAAATCTAGTTCACTGTAATTTTACAAGTCTGTGCCTGCTGCTCAGTAAGCATAAATAAATAATGTGGCACACTGTAAAAACCAAAAGGCTGTTACTGTTAATAGAAGATCTCAAAATACCTCATTTTTGGGATGCTTGCTCAGATACACGCATTCCCTTATCAGCTGCGTTACCTCTGCAAATAATACTTTTAAAGAGAGTAGTATAAAATGTTGCATTACATATGGTGAAAAACTGATTTTTTTTTCCACGCTGTAACGAATTTCTGGGTGTGCACAGGACAGCCTGTACTCCACATCTATAATTAAAGGCCACATGTTGTTCTTAAACTAAAGGAGAGTTATGAAACAGATTAAGATGGTGAGAACAAACACATTTTTTCCCCCTCTCTAGCGAGGAAAAATGCAAAAGTAAAATCCATTAGACTCTACTTATAGAAAAACACACTCTGTACTGGTTGCATAAAAACTGCTGGACTTCTCAGAAAGAAGTCATACCAGATCACATCACAGCCCACCTACTGCTGACACCCCCTGTCAATATGTCGTGATGTGATTTGCATAGACAGTGCTTTTACACCTACATCTAATTTACTTAATTCTGTTGTGGTTGTTGGAAGCCATGTGTAGGCTATGAGTCTGGTGTGAGCCTCAGCTCTCAGCCATATTCTAGTAAGCCAAAGAGCCACTGGCAGTGAAAGATGGCCAGAAATGTGACAAACACACACACAGGGTTTCA
This sequence comes from Bambusicola thoracicus, assembly GCA_002909625.1. Lineage (NCBI taxonomy): Eukaryota > Metazoa > Chordata > Aves > Galliformes > Phasianidae > Bambusicola > Bambusicola thoracicus. The sequence continues at coordinate 2,910 of PPHD01004309.1, read as the reverse complement.
AGTACCTACCTCAGTGTAAGACGAAGCTATGAGTCAATCACAATAAAAGGCTCGTATGCGTGCAAATTTGAAATCTCTTCTTCTTATGGTATGGATTCTTGGGTATAGAAAGGAACAGACACTGATAGAAGAGTAAGACTTGACAGTTTGGGTTTAATAACAACAACAATTTGTAGCTGTTCTAGCCTGGACAAAGACCCTACGAAAAGATGTGCCAAGGTAAGCAGGCATTAAAGCTACATCTCTATTAAGGAATACTCCTGGGGACAGCCATAGATGTATGATACAACAGTCCTCACCCACATCAGCTAGCCATTTTGGCTTCTACAATTATCCAGACTGGCTACTGGAGGTGGCTACAGGATGGTTTGCCAAGTTGTAACCAGCAGGAGTGCTGTTGGCACAGTCCAAGTCCTTTGGGGTATGCAGAATTGCAAAGCAATGCCCCAGACTCTGTCTGGAGCCATTTAATTTACCACAGTTTGAGGAGTCAGATGCTGTTCTCCTCTTATTGACTTCATCGACTAGGACAGGAATTTTGCATGGAAAGAGAGTGCAAGATGTAGTCCAAATGACTGCGTGTTGCTGTGTGACAGCTCATGCAAAATAAGAGAGTAGCTTCCAATTCCAGTTTCCACAGGACATTAGCCTTCATGCTTGCAAATAACTGGAACAGCATGGTTAACACAGTTATAAACTAATTTGGGATAATCTCTGCACTTTTATAGCATCGGCATCACTGCCAGAAACAAATTAAAATAATTAGTAAAAACAACTATATTCTCACAGCTTAACATGAACCCCTGGTCTGTGACTGAGGATAGCTGGTACACAGTGCAGCAGAGCAGCAGAGATATAATCCATGACCTGAGCCCAAAGCACTGGAAATCAAATATGACATTCAAATACTCAACTCTATTTTTATTTTTCTCATTTGTCATGGTTGGCAATTGGTTTTTTTTCTTCCTTTTATGTCATACACACGAACCAGAAAGGGATTTTAAAATACATGGTAGCACAAAACATTTGTACCTGATCCTGTTCTTTCTATGTCTACTAGCTCTCAGTGGGCTTCCAGTAAATACATTTCTCCACTGTTAAAAAATATGAAATAAATTCAGGATTTGGTGAAAGTTTTGTATTCCAAACAAAGAGAAAAATTAAATAAGAACTTACTGAAAATCAGATATCTGCTTTTCTGTTCTTAGGGACATGGTTCGGTGGGCATGGTGGTGTTGGGTCGATGGTTGGACTAGATGGTCTTAGTGGTCTTTTCCACCCTTAGTGATTCTATTCTATGATTTTCAAAGGATATCTGTCTTTTCCTTTTTTTT